>OY992876.1:462211510-462466510 GCA_963921405.1 Cepaea hortensis | reverse complement strand
CGGCCAGCCGCTTAGCATAAGTGGAAAATAACAACAACAGCAACAACAACAACAACAACAACAACAACAACAACAACATTTTTTGTTAACATTTGCCAAGTACCAGCGTTTCGTACATATTTACTCTGACAGGAGATGGGCATACTCTTAGTTCTCTGAGTTTTCTTGTTTTATCTGTTTCATCCATTCATATTTTAATTGCTTTACCTCTGTTGGGCAATGTTTGTTCTATCTGTTTCAAGCCATTTAGATTGTAATTGCTTGACTTTCTGCTGGCAATACTTGTTCTTATTTTGTTCTTCTTCTGCATTCGCCTGGAATGTTGTTTTAGACGAAATTGTGTTGTGCCTGTTTACAGCAGACCTGCGAAATTTGCACCTGTCAGCCGACACATCCGACTTCTTCAGACATTTGTTGACCGGGTTAACTTTCCCGGGTTCTTATTTTCATTTATGCCTTCGCATTTCCACCCCCGTTAGCAGTGAGCCAAGATATTCAACACTCCTCACTTCCTGTAATGTATCGCCATAGATAAATATCTGTGTTGACATATTTGCTTCATCTGATGTCGTTATTTGTGTATTTTGTTCCACCGAGATAATTGTGTTTTTCGCTTTATTCTTGCGCTGTATCATAAGTATGAAATACAGCCATGTCTGACTTCCTATTTTACATCAAATCAGTCTTGTATATCATCACATATTCTCGCGGCTATAGTTTGTTCTCTGTAGCGTGGTTTTATGAATTAAGTTGTTCGGAAACCTAAGTCTTTAATTATTCCTTGCCATGTTAAACGCAGTCAAATGCTTTGAGTAATACTATAAAACAAGAGTATATATCTACACTGTACTATCTGCTTGTATCGACGCTTGCCCTCAAGTTAAATGTGTTGTCATATTGCCTCTTCCGGTCTAAAGCCAGCTTGTACGATTTATATGTATTTTGTCATTTACTTTTTACCCCTTTCTGTAATTATTTTTACTAAGATTTAGTTAACGTGACATTTCCTGGCAATTGTTCTCATCTGGTTCACAGTGCAGAAATAAATCACACATCCAACTTATCCCCTGCACTACAGGAAACACGACATACTGCCAATGACCTTTCACGCTCTGTCTGGCGGTTTCGGATCAAACCCTGAGCAAGCAATGCAATGTTTTCTCTAAGAGACGCAAATTTAATGACGTTTTCAGTCGACACTGAACGGTTGTTAACTGATTCTCTGCCGAAGGAGACTATATCGCATGTGGCACCCTACCCCCTTCCACTCTAATTAGACAAACGGACGATATATCGCCATACCAGGGTCATCGTGTTATTTATTTGGTTTCTTGGCATCTTAAATTTCACTCTAATCTATAATTTCATTTTATGAATATTCCGTCTCTGGCCGGCAATTTTCAATATGTAAATATGTCATGTCTTTAAATTTCTTAACTTATATGATTAATTTGTTTCAGTGACTGGATTTCCGGTCTGGGCCACAGTTCTTATCACAGGCGCTATAGGAACATTCTACACGTCTGTAGTAAGTACCATTGCTTCATGGCTGTTTTCTACATACACTCGTACACACACACAAACACACATAAATATTTAGATCAACATCGTACTTGAGAAACTTCGTCAAGAGTGAGATGAAATGCTTGAGAAAAGTTTATAGGCCCCAAGAGAGACAAAATATATCCTATAAAATCAGAAATATAAGCGTAGCATAGTGCATCCAGTTAATCAAGAGTGAACAAATACAAAGGCTTCAGCACCTTATGTTTTGAAACCCGAGTCAACTACCAACAAGAGTATCCAGTCAAAAACACGCTGTGAATATACGTGTAGTGCCTGACGAGGACCATGGAAAACACGGATAGGCAACAGCAAGGGTACAATAAATGAATACTGACACTGGGCAGTCGAGGCAACACATCTGGCCTGTGGCTACTACACGCATATGCTTACCGTAAGTGCTGGTACTTGCTTGCGTTCGCTGGCAGTGAACTCCAGCGCGAAGTCCTGTATGTTGGATGAAGGCATCCTGTTGTCCAGCATCAGTGTGATGTCATACAGGACCTGAGGTTTGCGTGAGTATCCGTTGTCCAATGTCTGGCTTGTAAGTGAATTCAGAACACACGGGGGTAGACAATAGAGCATAAATTAAATATATTCTGTTTATTCATTTATTTAAAATGCATGCTCTAGCATTACACTTACACCTATGTCTTCTTCAGTTGTATAACTATTTGCTGGCTTGTTTGTATTTAATAGCGAGTCACCACTCTACACAACAACCGAAACAAACTTGCATTCCGTCTGTATTTGGTGTTACTGCAGTATCACTAACATACGTGCTGTCCCACTTCATTTTAAAACAGGAATAGGAGGCAGAGAAGCCGGGGTCCTTGTTTTCACCATACAACACTGTACCTCTGGTAGAGCTGATCCCATGACACAGACGTCATCAGGCATGTCAAGTGACATGATTGCACACGTTGTAGCATCAAGCATGTCAAGTGACATGATTGCACACGTTGTAGCATCAAGCATGTCAAGTGACATGATTGCACACGTTGTAGCATCAAGCATGTCAAGTGACATGAATGCACACGTTGTAGGTCTCGGTGATATGACCAGCTCTACTTCTCGCCGTCTTTGATTCTCAGAGAAATGTCCCGGAGCAAGTTTTAGGAGACGGAATCCTGGTCGAGGAATAGTTTATCAACAGGAGACAGGTTAACTGCTGGCCATGCCCATGCTTATGGTAACCATTAGCCTATGGGACTACTTGTGTCATTTGCATGAACGTTGATATAAGGGATACGTTGCAATAGACACAGACTCTTTCGCGCAGTGGTACGTCAGCTGACAAAGCAACAAACCCATGCATAAGGGTTAACTAAGTTCAAGACCCCTCATTCATGCCATGCGTTATGTTGGGGATATAGTATGCAAACGGGTTAGGTTCATGACCCCACATTCATGCCTTGTGGTATGTTGGGGATATAGTAATTAGGTTAAGTAAATGCCCCTGTTTACACGTTTAGGGTGTGGGGGGGGGGGGGGGGCAGAGATCATATCGTGCTAGCCCCATGTTGTATTGAACATTCAGCACTCGACAAGTCATGCCTTCAATATTACACTGGTCGCATTTACTTCAAAATACATTTTCTGATACTCGTTTTAATCTTGGTAGTTCTAGAAGCTCGGGTCAATTTTTGACATTCCACTTCGATGTGAATTCGAACCTCTGATCACGGGGTTGCCAGGCTTGCATGGTACCACTCCCTCCATTGTGGATACGGCGTTGTAGACATGTTACACCAGTCAGTAGGCGACGGAAGATTTTTGGCAGTATCACGGCGACCAACTTCAACGACACAAGCAGTTTTCTGGCAACACTTTGACCCCCTAGCCTTGACCCTGGAGCAAGCACATCGTCTGCACAGATATTTACAAGTAGTGCCGGCCCAGCATGCACCATGAAAGAAATGTTTGCACAACAGAGCACATGATTAGGTTTCGTGCTCGCAAAATGTCCGAATAATTTTATTTGTTGTCTCTATATAAACTCCCTGCAGGGAGTTAAAAAGTTAATTGCATATCCTTTACAGGACATAGCAGTTGAGGTCACCATTTTTGGCTGTTCGTAATTCCTGGGTAAGTTTACGTTCAGTAGTTTGCCATTGCTTTCTTAACGACCGGCACCCATACCATTCGATTTAAAAAAAAAAAACAACGTTAGGCGGTCTGCTGTCAAATCGTCCACATCTGTGTTTCGAACGCGGTATGCGGGAATACGAACAGCGTCCGTAACTCCTTCGTAACGGAGAAGATATTTCTGATGTCATCAATGCATATGAGCTACAAGTAGAATGTATAATTGTTGTCAACTGCTGTTAGGGCAGACTGACAAACATTGTATGCTCGCTTAGTGTAGAAACTTTGCTCCAGCTGATCATCATCATCATTATCATGTGCCATGCCAACGAGCATGAGCTGTTAAGCTTGGTTCGCTAACTCACGCGATGACCAGGGTTTCAGATCAGGTCTTTGTTCTCGTCGTCATTATGCCATGTGGCCAAGTTATCCAGATATTTCCCTTTTTTGCCTCCTTCTTGCTTATTTCACATCAATATTGGTAGTTGTCGCTATGGCATAATGTGTCTGCAACTCTTGACTGTCTACGACTAATATTTCTAATCACCTTGCAAGATTAATTTGTTTCTTGAAGGACTGTGTCATTGATTTTCCCGTCAATTCATGGTTTTATTTGCATTTCCCTCAGAAACATTTCGACGGCCATGAGATGTTTCTTAACTTGTCCATGTTCCAGATGCAATAGCAATATAGCTATATATAGTACTTCACCACTCTTTTTTCTGATAGCAATTGACATAATTTTATTGGGATGTATGATTACCATTTTGCATATTGCTTACCATCGCGCTGTCTATGTCATGGCGATTGTTGATCTAATATCCACAATCACCTTCCATCAGATGTTATGACTGTTCCGAGATAGTTGTACCGCTTCACCTATTTAAGAATGTTTCTATTTACTTGGATGTTATATTATGGTATTTCTTCCTTCTTGAAGCCGACCATAATCTCAGTTCCAATAAATACTGCAATTCCAAATGAGAGTCATTGATTGATGCGCATGCTTAGTGAGAGAAGTGAAGAACACATCTTTAATGTGATATGTGATATGTGATGTGACTGAGACATAAATAGTAATCGAACAGCATATAATTTACTGATGCTTGAGCGGAGTCACTGATCCAGTAGAGATTTATCTCAAAACCTCTTCTATTCTCAATTAGGGAGGCATGAAAGCTGTCATATGGACTGACGTATTCCAGGCATTTATAATGGTGGCTGGCGTGCTCTCGATTGTGATCCAGGTTTGTTGTGCTGTCATCATGTATTATCTAAGCATAGTCTTGGGGCAAAGAGTACATCATTTACCGTCGTTTGTGCTTGTTGAATCATTCATGTTAATAATAGCACATTTTACGATTACGATTTACAAATGCACTGTGTTCGGCTGTTGGTTAATTTATAGTTGACTAGCTGACCCTGCCCGGCTTCGCCCAGACCCTGGTGGGAAGCATCTCATTTAATTCATATAAGTAGTCATATAAGTTCCCGTTCCCGTTACCGACTATCTGTCTATCTGTCTGTCTGTCTGTCTGTCTGTCTGTCTGTCTGTCTGTCTGTCTGACCCGGCCCGGCATTGCCCAGCTCCTGGTGTGAAGCATCTCATTTAATTTATATAAGTAGTCATATAAGTTCCTGTTCCCGACTGTCTATCTGTCTGTCTGTCTGTCTATCTGTCTGCCTGACCCTGTCCGGCTTCGTTAAATTCATACAACAAAAAAAGTAACTTAAAAGAACGTTCTTCCACACACCATCCATTATTTTTAATGAAAACTCTTTCTAATCACCTGCATGACTACAGTAACTTCTTAAGCAAAAAAAGATGAGTTACAATGTTATGCATTGTGCATCATTTTTATGAAAACTTTGAAAATGCCTTACAGATTGTATCATTATTTATTATAACTCATATGCCGGTACATAACTATGGACAAAGAGTTTATAAATCTTTGAAAACGATGCCACAATATGACTATAAGTTATACAGAAAAGTTATGCCCCTTGAAATAACTTTTACGAGTTAGATCCCCTGAAATATATGAAATTATGATGAAAAATGAAAAATGAAATAATACTGAGTAAGCAGGCGATTTCACACTAACAAAATATCACAGTTGACAGCTCTGGAATGAAAGGAAGGCGTGTAGAAAATTTCATCTCAATCGGATGGGCCGTTCGCGAGCGAATAAAGGACATACGGAGATACATAAATACATACAGAGATACACACATCCTAATTTATATATAAGATTTAGTGCTTTTTGCTCAATACAATAAAACAGACATTCCGCGATGCCAAGACAGATTATTTTATTATGTGAGTTGAGATGAGTTGAGCTGAGCTGAGTTGAGTCGAGAACCGACATCACAGCACTCATGACATTCCCATATGTAATCCGTCCTCATCTTTATATGCCAGCGAAGAGTCCCGATACTAATGGTACTAGTAGTGGTCTTATTATGCGTCCATCTGGCCTTTCCTCGGAGCCCTCAGTGTCAGCCAGATCCTATGATCACGCCCTGCAGTACCATTCTCTTCAGGCCGTGATGATCTAACTGTTCTTCGGCACTAAACAAACAATTCCTGAGAGCCGCGATCACATTTGCCTTATCATGGACCAACACTCCACCGAACTGGGCAGACCCAGTCAATCTGTCCACCTGCTCGTTTCCATTCACACTCTGCTGACTTCCTTCTATATCATCTCATATCTGACGTTTTTCAAACCTTTGGCTACATATTTCTTATTTGGCACTTTTAACAAGTGAATTGGACTCAACGTTTGTAGAAAAATATCGCCGTTCAAAACCAAACTGAACTCAGTATTTATTCCGTCTTCTTTACAACGAAGGGATTGTTTTAATATTATGTTGTAATTGTATGTTTTGTCTTTAGATCTATTTGTGTTGTTCCGTACCTGATAAAGATTTGTATAATCTAAACGTCGTTTGTTGTGTCATAGTATACATATTTTTATTTTATAATTGTATTATTATATTATTATTATATTGGATGTTCTTTCTTTTATTTTTATTTATTTTGTTGTTTTGCTATCGCTTGCTTTGAACTCAAGCGTAGTCCATAACACTACTTCTAGTAGTGCTGGACTGAATTTTTGCGTGTGGATTAGCTTTAGCAGAAGTTATCAAAACTAGAGTAGTTTGTTTATTTTTAAACGAACATCCTAGCAACCATACACGGACATCCTAGCAACCATACATCATTGCGATCGGTGTAGCGAAGCCTAACCGCTCATGTCATCTATTTTTACATATGATGTAACATTATCTAATTAGCATATAAAAATGGGCGCCAATTAGTTATTATATTAATTAATTACCAAGTGCATTCTTTATATTATGTTTAAACCCTGGCACGTAATATATTGTATTATGCGGAATGATGCTACGCACATAATGGGTTAATTCCTGTTTAGATAGTATGCAACGTTATCTAATTAGCATATAAAAATGGCCGCCAATTAGTTATTATATTAATTAATTACCAAGTGCATTCTTTATATTATGTTTAAACCCTGGCACGTAATATATTGTATTATGCGGAATGATGCTACGCACATAATGGGTTAATTCCTGTTTAGATAGTATGCAACGTTATCTAATTAGCATATAAAAATGGCCGCCAATTAGTTATTATATTAATTAATTACCAAGTGCATTCTTTATATTATGTTTAAACCCTGGCACGTAATATATTGTATTATGCGGAATGATGCTACGCACATAATGGGTTAATTCCTGTTTAGATAGTATGCAACGTTATCTAATTAGCATATAAAAATGGCCGCCAATTAGTTATTATATTAATTAATTACCAAGTGCATTCTTTATATTATGTTTAAACCCTGGCACGTAATATATTGTATTATGCGGAATGATGCTACGCACATAATGGGTTAATTCCTGTTTAGATAGTATGCAACGTTATCTAATTAGCATATAAAAATGGCCGACAATTAGTTATTATATTAATTAATTACCAAGTGCATTCTTTATATTATGTTTAAACCCTGGCACGTAATATATTGTATTATGCGGAATGATGCTACGCACATAATGGGTTAATTCCTGTTTAGATAGTATGCAACGTTATCTAATTAGCATATAAAAATGGCCGCCAATTAGTTATTATATTAATTAATTACCAAGTGCATTCTTTATATTATGTTTAAACCCTGGCACGTAATATATTGTATTATGCGGAATGATGCTACGCACATAATGGGTTAATTCCTGTTTAGATAGTATGCAACGTTATCTAATTAGCATATAAAAATGGCCGCCAATTAGTTATTATATTAATTAATTACCAAGTGCATTCTTTATATTATGTTTAAACCCTGGCACGTAATATATTGTATTATGCGGAATGATGCTACGCACATAATGGGTTAATTCCTGTTTAGATAGTATGCAACGTTATCTAATTAGCATATAAAAATGGCCGCCAATTAGTTATTATATTAATTAATTACCAAGTGCATTCTTTATATTATGTTTAAACCCTGGCACGTAATATATTGTATTATGCGGAATGATGCTACGCACATAATGGGTTAATTCCTGTTTAGATAGTATGCAACGTTATCTAATTAGCATATAAAAATGGCCGCCAATTAGTTATTATATTAATTAATTACCAAGTGCATTCTTTATATTATGTTTAAACCCTGGCACGTAATATATTGTATTATGCGGAATGATGCTACGCACATGATGGGTTAATTCCTGTTTAGATAGTATGCAACGTTATCTAATTAGCATATAAAAATGGCCGCGAGAAGAAGAAGAAGAAGAAGAAGAAGAAGAAGAAGAAGACTGGCCACGATATGAAAAAGATTTGCAGAAAGAAATACAGAAAGACAGCATGATCGACCACAGTTGTACTCACAGTTTCTTGCTGCACCTCTTATACTCTTGAAGCCAAGCGTAGCAATTGGAGCTCTCTGCATTAAGGCATCCGAGCAATGTACCCTTTCAGAATAGGGTATCCTTCTTGGAACACAGACAGATGGGATCTGAGATCATCAGCAGTCCTTTATTACAATTCTGAATATAAAATAAATGTACGTAAAAGTAATTGGGAATATTCTTCAACAAGTGAATAGGTACAATTATCTCGGAACAGTAATATCTGATGGGAGATGCCTTGAAGAGATTAGAACAAGAATCGCCATGGCAAAAGTAGCCTTTAGCAAGATGAAGTACATACTGACCAATAAAAAGATGTCAATTGAAACGAGAAAAAGAGTGTTGAGATGCTACATAGAAATAAAGAGGAGGCAAGTGAAATATTTCGGCCATGTTATTGTTAAAAGACATGATACTCTTAAAAAAACCATACTGGAGGGCAAGGTTGAGGGCATGCGAGCAAGAGGTAGACAACGCAGTGCCGCCCATTGATTTTCAATGGCAAAAACCTGTTGGCAAAAAAATTATGTTTTGAACCACTTCGTAAGCATCTTGAGTGATGAAACTCACCAAATAAATGTAAAATTGCATGCAGAATCCGAAAATCCATATGAAAACATTATACTATTAATACATCAAGCTTAAAATAACCGATATATGTGTGTGCAGCAGTGCCGCCATTCAGCCCATTGATTTTCAATGGCAAAAACCTGTTGGGAAAAAAACCATGTTTTGAACCACTTCGGAAGCATCTTGAGCGATGAAACTTACCAAATAAATGTAAAATTGCATGCAGAATCCGAAAATCCATATGAAAACATTAGACTATTAATACATCAAGCTTAAAATAACCGATATATGTGTGTGCAGCAGTGCCGCCATTCAGCCCATTGATTTTCAATGGCAAAAACCTGTTGGGAAAAAAACCATGTTTTGAACCACTTCGGAAGCATCTTGAGCGATGAAACTTACCAAATAAATGTAAAATTACATGCAGAATCCGAAAATCCATATGAAAACATTAGACTATTAATACATCAAGCTTAAAATAACCGATATATGTGTGTGCAGCAGTGCCGCCATTCAGCCCATTGATTTTCAATGGCAAAAACCTGTTGGGAAAAAAACCATGTTTTGAACCACTTCGGAAGCATCTTGAGCGATGAAACTTACCAAATAAATGTAAAATTGCATGCAGAATCCGAAAATCCATATGAAAACATTAGACTATTAATACATCAAGCTTAAAATATGCGTGCAGCAGTGCCGCCATTTAGCCCATTGATTTTCAATGGCAAAAACCTGTTGGCAAAAAACAATGTTTTGAACCACTTTGTAAGCGTTTTGAGCAATGAAACTAACCAAATATATGTAAAATTGCATGCAGAATCCGAAAATCTATATAAAAACATTAAACTATTAATGAATCAAGCTTAACATAGACAATTACTAACTTATATCACAAGAAATTCAATTTTTCAAAGACTGAAGGCAAACTTACCCACACTCTGCGATTTCAAAATGGCAGACTAACCTTTGGTCATGAAGCCAAGATGGCGCCCGTGGTTGTTATGCGTTATTTGAAGGTATCCAATCAGAAACACCAGAACCACCTATAATCGACAATGACTCGTTGACACGGCCAAACCCTTCTGCGCAAGCGCGGAAAAAATGGTTTCCGGTAGAAGTCTGTTTACAGTATACGGTTCACGCTAGCTTTACCTATTAACAGTGTTCCTCGCCACCAGGCGAACCCACTCCGACTTCAGAGGTACTTGTAATTTACGTCCCCAAGTCAAGGACAAGAGGTTAACATGTTAGTCCGACTGTCCGGTGTAGGGTTTGAACCCCTTACCTCGGCATCAGCACACCGGATGTGTAAGAAAACTTGTTTTTATCCATTCGGCCATCTTGACCTCCCGATGGTCTCTTATTGTCAATGTATTTTCTCTCTGTGATTCATGTTCACCATTCTTATAGAGTTCGTTTAAGGTATTACACAGTGTCCGTATTTAATATGTTTTACCTCTTCACTGGAGCTACAACCACCTAACTTTTTGTATTTCCATCCCCATCAGCATGCCTGGGGGATGTGGAGGAGATCTAATATATGCTCTGTATTTGTGATTGCCTGCCACTCTGTCCGACGCATGCCTGTCTTCACCTTTCTCATCATACTTTGTGAGGTCTTTGCAACCATGATATGTGTGTACTGTGTGTCCTCCAGCCAGCTGTAAACGCAGCTGTTACTACCTCCACCTCTTTTCTTAGACTAGATGTTGTGATATCAAATGTCAGGTTCTCCTGCACAAAACACCGCTCACCAACTTGGCCACAAACCCCAGGCACTTCTTTAATCTCTTAGTACATAGCCATTCGTGTTGATGATTACATCACATGGTAGCGAATTGTCGTGGATCATTTGTTGCACCTCCCATTCAGCGCAGCCTGCCGGCCAATCCCCGCATTCCCGATCCAATGTTATTATGACCCCGCACAGGTCTAACTTCTTCTCGGGTATCTGACCCACTCCTCTCCTCTCTCAATGTTTCAAGCATGGACGCTTCTCTGATTGTATCTTCTGCCTGGATCATGTCGTGTTTGAATGCGGGCATGCAAAGTAACTACAAGACTGTCGTTTTATAGAATGCCCGTTTACAGACAATGCGAGTAAATGAGACGTCTTGAAAGAATTCAGCGTCCCAAAGGTCGTCCACAAATATATCCAAACTCTTGTCGGAAACAGAGAAACTACACTGTTATGACATGTCACGAGAGGAAGTCAGGTGAACCATTTCGTGACAACAGGAAATATGGAGGCCGAAAAGGGATAGAGAAAGATGTAAAGAAACGATGCTAGGCAACTTGACATGGTATCATGGAGAATCATAAAGGAACTGACCCGTGGGACAAAAGGCTGCCGACTAAAATGACATTAGACAACATATGGTATGGAATGTCAGAAATGTGTCTCTATCTTGTTATAGTTCAAGCCACGTGACTTGTTTACTGGAAAGTAGCCTAATATTGAAGCATTCTCAATCGGCGAGCTGTTTACATCAGTCTCTCGCCCGCAAACTGGCTCTTAAGCTTGCTAATGTGTTTATATCAAAAGCATCATCTTCTTCATGTGCCTGGTGTGGAGCAGGCATCGGCGATGGTGAAGCTCCGCATCTTCTCTGTCATGTAATATTTTAATGAAATTGGTGTTACTTATAATATTATGTGTCGTCTGGTCGGTAAAGTGTGCCAAATACACCCGTATCTGTCTAGCCATGCCTGTCTTGCCTGGTTAAACACGAGGTTTAAGGCCACATTTTGGACTTCATTGACCCTTGTTTACCTCATTTGGCTCGGTTTCTCTACTCAGAACGGTAAGCTGCCTGCCGAGAGCCTCATACACATCACGAACTCCGTCATAGCTCCAGCGATGACCTTCTGTTCCCCTCTCCCCCACAGGAAGCAACTACTGTAGCCAGAATTGTAACCTAAACGGACAATTGACGTGGATAGGCCTTAGGTTCATACCAGAATGCGATCGGCGTTGCCAGTAGTGGGTTGTGCTCAATATTTAAATTGTCTAGGAAGCAGAATAATACATTTCTAAACAGCATTGGGAAACACCACGTCATGGGTTTACAGAGGTGTGAAAATATAAACAAATATGGTGCGGTTTCAGTTGGATAGGCACCAGTAATGACATATTATTAGCGATATGAGTGTGTGTGTGTGTGCGTGCGCGCGTGTGCGTGCGTGTGTGTGTGTGTGTGAGATAAGGAAAAAGGGGAGTGGTTTGTGAAAGCCTGAAGAAGAGAACAAGATTGTTTTGGAAAGGTAGCTAAGATGACGTTGCTTTTATTGTCACTGGCCAGCTAGAAGTTAATTGATATCTGTCGTTTGACACTGTTTCAGGGCTCTATCTCAGTTGGAGGAATGCCGCGAGTATGGGAGCTCAACGAGAAGTGGGACAGAATCAAGTTCTTTAAGTATGTTCCTTGGATTCAGTTATGAGATGAAGCCGTCCTTTCCTCTGGTCATTAGGTTTTAAGTCTGTTTACAATAATAAGTCTGCAACTGTATAGGGAAACAAGGCCTATTGTCAGCCAATCCACGTGAGTTCTGCCAACACGTGATCTGGGTACATCTCCGCAGATGTGAAATCCCAGTACTGGTTTCACATACCTCGTTGGTTACAGGGCTTGGGGAGATGAAGAGGAGATGAAGGGTAATGAAGGGTTTGTGAAAGAGAGATGAAGGGGAGGTGAAGGGGTTATGAAAGGGGTGATGTTGGGGAGGTGAAGGAGAGATGAAGGGGAGATGAAAGGGTGATGAAACGGAGATGAAGAGAAAATGAAAGTGTGATGACAGAGAGATGAAGAGGAGATAAAGGGGAGATGAATGGGAAACCTGCACCAACGTCCACGAGGAGATTATTCGGTGGTACCAGGTCGGGCGACAAGTCCATATACCAATCAATTTCTGAAATATGCAAGCGCTTTTCACTGTTCGGGCGATATGAATATCAGTGCAGGTAGACATTAAAGCTCAGTATTCCAAGGGATTCACAACCAACCAACATTAAAGCAGACACTACATCGAACAGTGTCAGAGGTGTGATGCCACCAGGCGTTTTACATACGCCATTATGACTATAACCAAAGATGACAAAACAACACAGATTCATCTAAAAGATATCCCCCTGGAAAAAGTAAAGAGCTTCAAGTACTGAGAAATTATAATATCATCAAACGGCACGTAAGAAGAGGAGATTGAAAACAGATGCAATAAGGGAAACCAACTCATTGGACAAATGGCACCAATACTAAAGAACAAATACATATCAATAGTTACTAAAAAAGCACTCAATAACATAATATTCCTACCAACTCTATGCTACCAATGCCAAATGAGGACAATGGCAGACAAATAGAAAAGAAAAATCACAACAACAAAAACGAGATTCCTCAGAAGAATACTCAATGCATCAAGAAGAGAGAAAAATCAGAAATGAAGAAATCAGGACTAAAGATTTTATTAGAAGGCAGCAAGTTAAATGGTTTGGTCATGTAACGAGGTTACAAGCTAACAGTACACCACAACAAGCACCGATGTACAGACCGGATGGAAGCAGAAGAAGAGGCCGTCCACATAAAAGATGGACAGAGGGAATAGCAGATCGAGCGAGATTCGCACTGCGAGCGCTAACAAGTCAAGTCGCATTATTCTGTCAAGAAGCCTGATCAGCGGGAAAATGTCACGTTGAAAATCCAACAACAAGAAACACGCTGTTGCCAAGATGTGCAGCGTGGGAGCCGACAACAAGAAGAAGAACGTCGTGAGCCCACCTGCTAGCTGCATCAAAGAGCCTGATACTACAGCTATTACTGAAGTTACTACGAGGGAGAAGATTGACAGCCCAACACAGTCAAGAACCAAGACAGCAGAGAAGGAGGAGAAAGACATCAGAGTCGGAAACACCGACTCAAAAACAGTCCGATGGGTTGTCAAGCGGATTCCTGTGGAGCTGACAGATGAAGAATTCCTGAAGCAGCTACGTGAAGAGAATCTTCACATCCGATTCTTGAAGGCGGAGCGGCTTCTCACCTACTCCAAGATACCTACAACCTTGGCAGTAGTGACGTCGGAGGGCAGCGAGATGCCTAACACAGCATCATTCAACAAGAGAATGCAGCAACCAGAGAGATTCATACCAAGAATCACGCAATGTTCCAGATGTCAGAAGGCCGGCCACAGTAGAGCTACGTGTCGCAGTAAGACGGAAATATGCCGATACTGCGCCGATCATCACGCCTTCAAGGAGTGTCCGCTGGCCAAGCTGGACACGGACTTCCGAGCACCCAACAACAAAAGAAAGTGCGCCAACTGCCTGGGAAAACATGGAACAAGATACCTGGGCTGTCCGTACCTGCAGAGACACAGAGACGTCTTAAATATCGCCATCATCACAAAGACACCATTCAAGGAATCAATGCAGAGGGGCGAGACAGCCACGGGTATAGCACAAGCTGAAAGAGATCAACTTCAAAAGCAGATAGACGAGTTGAAGAAACAAGTCAGGGCACTGCTGACGACGACTCCAACCAGCGATAATGAGAAGCTGCTGGCCGACATGAAAGACATCCAGCTCAACATCAAACAAGAGATTCAGCCCATGGCTGAGATAAAGAAGGAGAACGAAGAAATCCTACAAATTATCAAGACCGAAATTGAACTGCATAGAGCTGAAATGGAACTCTTTCAAAACAAACCAACAGAAGCCACACAAGAACTCACAAAAAAACCGCAAGAAGAAACCCAAGAGACCGAGTCTGAACAGCAAGCTAAAGCCAGCAGCCCAACCACAACGCCCAAGAGGGAACTACTATACCGTCGGATCTCTGAAAGAGGCACAGAATACCCAGTCGACAAGGAGGAACTCAAGAGCGAGGAATTCAGAAGGCGCTGGGAAGAAAAAGAAAAGAAGAAGCCTAAAAAACTCCGGGGGAAACCGATGATATACCCATTAGTACACTACAACTGTGAGGCCGACTTCGAGTACTATATCGAGGACGGTGAAATCGTCCCATGGCTGACCACGGAGGAAGAAAACGCTAGGCAGCAGATACGCAAACGCAACAGTGAAAACAGGCGTTAGGAGGAAAATGAAAAGGTCCTACAGAAACCACACAAGAAAGGAGACAAAAAGACCAAATAAAAAGTCCTTTTAAGGACTGCAACCAATCAAGCCAGAAGCCTGCACCAACAAAGAAAACAAGTGGAAACATGCACAAAAGACAGCCGCCGACCGATCCCCCAGCTGGAGTGGGATAACGAAAAGTCCTTATAAGGACTGCAGCCAGACGAACCAGGAGCCTACACCAACAAAGAAAACCACAACAACAGAAGAGCACAAAGGATAGCCGCCGACCACTGCTGACGTCACAGACACAAACGCTACATAACCAGTCCGAGATAGGACTCACAAGACAAGAATTAGGGCTAATAAACCTACAAAAACCACGTACCTCAACAATAACCACAGCTGATGAAGCAGGTTAGACGAGGTCGAATTTGGAATTTTTTTTTTTTTGAAATGGAATCGGAATCGGAATCGGAATAGCAGATTCCATTGGAATCTCGACACATGAAGCCCATAAACGGGCGTTCTCCCGCTGTTTATGCTTCACCTCGACACAGCAAAGTACAAGATGAGAATTCCTAGGTTGACTCCAGTTACGTTAGATTGAATCTTATATTGTACATGTACACATAGTGTTGTCTAAATCCCATAGAAACACGGGTTGGGAGAGCTTCGTTTCATTCACTCGACGTTATGAATGCCAGTGAATATCTGATGTTGTTTTAATGGTGTCACTGATTGCTCTATGAATGCTATTTCAATGGTAGTTAGTGTGTGCCGTGGTTTCTTACACAGCTGTTATTCATTGCACGCGCGGTACAGATCAGGTCGCAGCTCATATCCATGTCTAAGCAATCTAGAAGATGATGTTACATATGTTTCATAACCCAACAATCGTTATTTATATATGTTACCTTTACAGCTTACACATCCACAAGCTATCTAGCTGATATATCACGTGCTGGAGTATGTCCTCAGTAATTAGATTATTAAGCTAGTTCTGCTTTTAGGTGGATCGGGAACCCAAGTCATCTAGAGGTTATGGTCGAGTCTCCTTCAGCACTCTGGTTGGTTATCTATATTTGTTTACTCCTGAGTTTTACTTAGTATTGGGACCTTAGTCCAACCTTCAGTGACTATAAAGCAACATCTTACATCTCCTGATAAAATGAAACTATACATATTGCTTATTCCTTGATAATTACATTTTTTGCATAAAATTATATAAGCCTGAATCTATGCAGGTGCATTTATCAGGCATAAACCCTTACTTTCCATTAGTTATGTGTACCATGTTCTTAACAGACAAAGTTAAACGTTCATTGCATATCATTTTCATGACGTAGCAGTCAACCCCAGCATTTTTTGCCTGTTCACGATTCCTGGGCAAGTTTACGTTCAGTAGTTTGACACTGCTTTCTTAACAATCGGCACCAATCCATCCATCCATCATGTGCCTCGCCGATAAGCGTGGGCGGTCATGTTCTGCCATCTCACTCGATCACCAGAGTCGTGGATCAGCAATACCATTTCATAAAAAAACCAACTTAATGCAGCCTGCTGTCACATCGCCCACAGCTGTGTTTCGAACGCAGTATGCGGGATTACGGACTGTGTCCATAACACCATCAACACGGAGCCGGCAACAGACAAAGTAAACGAATGTAATTCCTACCATTCTACACTATCATTACATTTCTCATCTGCTCTTCTCTCTCTCTCTCTCTCTCTCTCTCTCTCTCTCTCTCTCTCTCTCTCTCTCTCTCTCCCTCCCTCATTCCCTCTGTCTCCCCCACCCCACTCCCAATCCCAACTAAATCCTCGTCCGAAATCCACAGACGTCGTAATATTAATGTTAAGGAATTACTACATAGAAACTGTTAATTACACATTAGTCTTCTCGGGTACACACGCTAAGATGTTATAGCTTCGATGGACGAAGATTATTATTTTCCATTAATAGAGCAATTTCTTGACTTTTCACTCTTGTTTCCTTAGATGTATAAAAGGGACGCAGAGGTGTTTCCAAGGCACCAGGTCCGGGTTATATACTAGCCAAGACCTATTGACGCGTCCTCGCCGAGCGTCCTGGGCAACAGGTCCCTTCGGGGTCCTGGCTGAAGTCAATAGGATCGCCGATTCCTCCGAAGTCGGAGAGTGTCTGCCTGTATGGCGAGGAACCACCAGTCTGCGCACCAATAAGCCAGACATGGGACAACGGATACTCACGCAAACCTCAGGTTCTGTATGACATCACACTGATGTTGGACAACAGGATGTCTTCATCCGACATACAGGACTTTGCGTTGGAGCTCAAGCCAATGAACACAAGCAAGCAAGCAAGCAAGCAAGATGAAAAAATGGGTGTGTGTGATGAGCTAATTTGCCCTGTTTGATCATTAAAATCTCAGTAATTGTTCACTCTGCTCTCCAAGCCACTTATTTCCTATCCATCATGCAATGCACGTCGTCATCCTATATTATGTCCCTTTAGTGTGTGTGCTCAATTCCAGTTATAGAGAGTTTCTCCTATCTTTCCCCCATCCATGTTATGGCAGTGGAAGCGAGATGGTCAGATGTTCGACTCAAATGCGTGGTTGTCAAAATCTGGGATGGTTCTATGACGAAACATTTGTGTTCAAATCGTAGCTTTTATTTTCAGATTTCGTTACAATGTGTGTGATTTCAGAAAGGAGAGACATATTAAGGGACTATCTGACGTGTTTACAATCAGTTTCTTATCGTACAGACAAGTATCTATGCCTTACGAAATTATGAAAAGATAAGGCATTACCCGGAGTGCTATGATATCGATTCATTTAACTAAGAAACCATAGCTCATTAGGTCAAAAGTCGTTCGTATTTTATACAACTCTGATAAATATACCAATTCTTCACTACGTGCCTTCTATTGTACTTTTTGCTGGCCAGACATGTGTTGTGTGTAATCATTTCCTCCGCAGCTTTGATACAAACCCAAAAACTCGTCATACATTCTGGAACTTGATCATTGGCTCGGCAATGGGTTGGGTGGGAGCCTACGGCATAGGCCAAGCCAGTGTTCAGCGATACAGCAGTCTGTCTACTCTAAACAGTGCTAAAATGTAAGTAGACTGGACATTCTTTTCAGGAAATCCATAATGTTAAAATGTTATTCATTAATATTTTGATTACAAACATGTCCAGAAGCATAAGAATAACATATTAGAAAGAAGGCTACTTTGTTCAGGGTACTGTGTGATGCACGCTTACAAAAGTATGATATAGTCCATGAACGGGTGTTGATTGTCAGCTGATGTTCTGCTCACTTCTGTAGAAGACTCTCCTTGGTGATACATGGGTGTCCAAACAGCAATCAAAGGACGTCCAATTGATCATAATGCTTAGTCCGTTGTACGTAGTCACCTTCACCTTTGTTCCGGGACATGTGAGAGTTTGGGGAAATGAGTGAGCTGATAAATTTTCTGGCTCCGTATCCCCTGCAGATGGTCAGCCCATGGATAGTCCAGATGTTATTAATGCCCTTAAGAGAAATGTCGAAAGCGGTGGACTTTAATGCTAGTGAATACACTTCGTTGTCCAGAATGAGAGACACTGAAGTTAGAACTGACACGACCAGACACTAGAGACACATCGGGAGAACGAGAAGCCTCGACAACCAACACAGAACTGGTGTTATTAGCCGCCGGAAGCTGGTGCATATGTTGGGGGAGGATCTGAGCACCTATGGGCGTGTCCGGAGCGCTAGGATGATATCCCAACAGATAACCTCATCATTGTATTACTGGTTGATTCAACGGGTATGTTCTATTTCTTTATCATTGTATTATTGGTTGATTCAACGGGTACCTTCTATTTCCTCAGCTCTATACTATTGAATATGTAATTTCATGCTTTCCTTACCGTTGTCAGGTCTTAGCCAGATAGTTCTGAGCTACCGTATAACAGTAAATGGTACTACCTGCTTTCTGTTACACCGAATGTTGGGCGGCGCTCACAAAACCTGACAATCCACATTGTGCCAACGACTTCGGGCAGACCACGCCCTAATCCTTTGTCGGCACTTGTCAAGAATGGAAGCTCCGATATGAAGAGAGTTAGAGTATTGCTTTGCTGATCCGACAGCATCTGTAGCTTGTCATGGTGCAACAATGCAGACCGAGAGAGGGAACATGATGCACGGACAACACATGGCTTCTACAATTTAGCCCAGGCTTTGTGATATGCATGCTGTATATGCAACACATGATCTGTAAACTCAGCCCAGGCTTTGTGTTATGGAGAGGTTTAACTCTATTCCTGGTCCCCGCTATGGGGTGTAGTTATTATGTCTATTTTGAAGCACAACATATGTATGTCAAGACGGCAAGATACCAGCAGTGCTTTCCCTTACTGCTTGATTCAACGGGTCGCTACTATTTCCTCTGCTCTGTGCTACTGGTTCATTTAACGGTGAGCATGTATTTTTCAGCTCTGTGCTACTGGTTCATTTAACGATGAGCATGTATTTCTCAGCGCTGTGCTACTGGTTCATTTAACGGTGAGCATGTATTTCCTAAGCTCTGTGCTACTGGTTCACTTATCGATGAGCATGTATTTCCTCTGCTCTGTGTTATTGGTTCACTTAACGATGAGCATGTAGTTCCTCAGCTCTGTGTTACTGGTTCACTTAACGATGGGCATGTATTTCCTCAGCTCTGAGTTACTGTTCATGTGACCGTGAGCAAGTAGTTCCTCAGCTCTGTGCTACTGGTTCACTTAACGATGAGCATGTATTTCCTCAGCTCTGTGCTACTGGTTCACGTAACGGTGAGCATGTATTTCCTCAGCTCTGTGTTATTGGTTCACTTATCGATGAGCATGTATTTCCTCTGCTCTGTGTTATTGGTTCACTTAACGATGAGCATGTAGTTCCTCAGCTCTGTGTTACTGGTTCACTTAACGATGGGCATGTATTTCCTCAGCTCTGAGTTACTGTTCATGTGACCGTGAGCAAGTAGTTCCTCAGCTCTGTGCTACTGGTTCACGTAACGGTGAGCATGTATTTCCTCAGCTCTGTGTTACTGAACATGTTCGGGCTGATCATCCTAATGACGTCGACATGTACAGCCGGCATCGTGCTGTTCGCCTACTATGCTGCTAAAGACTGCGACCCTCTTGGCTTAGACCTTGTGGACAACTCCAACCAGGTGCGTGTTGTGTCAAACTTTAATTTTGTTATTCATAAATCTTGATGACAAGAATAACTTAGTGAGTGTTGTGTGAAATTGTTGTATAGCGATTCTGAGTTCTTGATGACAAGTATAATCAGGTGTGCATTGTATGAAATTGTCACAAGTGTCCGAAATATTCTACACGCTGAAAAGCAATTCTCACATATCTTCGTTATGTGACAACACATCTTTCGTTATACTTAGTTTCAACACTGAAGTAGCACTTTCCAACACTGATGTAGCACGTTCCAACTCTGAAGAAATGTGGAATTTTTAAAATAAAAATTAAAGGACACTTTTTGTACTCCTGCGATCGCATTGAATATATAGTGCTAGACAATATTTAAACACAAAAACCATTTTAAAAATATTGCATGATTTATTGCCTGGCATATTTGGTTGCATCATGCCAGGTGCATAGTGCAGAGTTATATATTTGTATCATACGAAGTGGATAAACAAATAATGTTTTGGCTGAAAGCCTAAGCACTTAGTCGCTGATGTTGTTGCAATGTGAAGAAGTTATATTGTTTTACCAAAACTATGGGGGCAGCAACGAAGTCTTTTTTTACCTGCAGTTGATACTTTAAAACATAAGCCAGACACAACTGTGGAGATAAAAGGCAAGGAGGGGTGGAGGGGGGGGGGGGGTGAGAAACGGGAACTGAGGAAGAACAAAGCTGGAAAGAGAAAATCGCCAAGAAAATGTACGGGCTTGCAATTCGGTTCCTCTCATCTGCACTTTGTTCCCTTTAGTTGCGTAGGCCCTCAGCCAGCGCTAACCAAACCGACCTATCGTTTGCTGTCTCCTGCCGCTCCATTCATGGCATTTCTATATTGCTCTTCTCTATCTCTAAGTATCTTTCCCGTGTGTTTCCTCTATTTAGTGTTCGTTGTGCGTTCCGTAGAAAGACCCGTATAGTTATACTGTGATGAGGTGTTCCCAATCTGTGCCCTGTCCAGCACCAACGTCTTTCATTTCCTCGTGATTGGCTGTGTATTTCTACCCCTAAGATCCGGATTGGTTTCTGCCACGCTGAAGTAACACTACGTTAGTATAATGCAGGAACTAGTTAATGAATGTTTATAGTTTATTAGCAATAGTTTAACCGATCTTCCTGATTCTAATTCATACAGTTGTGCTGATTTAAGCTCAGAGTTACATATTTTAAGTGTGGTGCCAGTTTACATTACGTTTGTCTTCCACACATTGTCTAGTGCTTTGAAAGTCCCTCTTGCATGTTATTACGTTAACATCTGCTTCCTCATCTTTGCCTACATTGTTACTTTATCTAAATAGAAGTATGATTACTCTACTTGTAGTCACATCTCGTCTAAGGAGACTGGCTTATTATTTGCTTGATTTATTCTCATTATCTTGTCTTTTCCCAATGCATTTTAGAATCCTGTTGTTGTGACTGTGAGGTGGTGGGTGATGATAAGGAAAAGAATCCTCAAATCTTAATAGCCAACTGTATAAGAAACGTGAACTGGCTCATAAGACTGTCTAGGGGTATAGATAAAGAATAAAGTGATGTTTCCTAACAGAGGCCAGTAGAGCACTAGAAGTATACCGAACCTTCGAGAGGAGAGTACTCACTCTTTGTAAACCGAGGGTCCATGTGTTTTTCCAGCCCACAGCAAGCTCCGTAGTAATGTTGTCCCTGGACTAATCTTATCAATGTGAACACACATGAAAAAGAAAAAAACTCAAACACCGACTAACAAGTAGATAAACAACGATTGTTTTCAGCAAACAATATTAAATTAAGATAACCTTGGGAAAGGAAGAAAATATCTGCATGTTCATAGAATATGGCATAATCATACACCCACCATAAAGATGAATAATAACATCTTATTAAACACTATAACAAGTATGTCTAATTAATTAATTAATTAACTATCCAGATGTTGTCGTGATGAAGGAATGAAATCACCATCTTCCTCGCTCCACTGAAATGCTAAGGGTTTTATAGTTCTCACGGGAAAAGTTCATAGTTTGACAGGAACACAGTAAATGTCCATGAGTAAATTAAACCACACAGTCTATTGTCTGTTCTCAATACACGGAAGGTGTGAATGTCCACAACCAATAACATAGGGGGTGCGAAAGTTCCTTTCCGTATGGGAGTACAAATGTTCATCCATTACTCACAGGGGGAGTGAATGTTCATAACTAATAATACAGGGGGTGCAAAAGTTCATAAGCCTGCAGGTGTTGGCCCCTGGGGAAAACATGAAGTGGTAATAATAGAGGCCCATCGACGTTTATCCTGCTGGGGTTGATGTTCGGACAATGGCGAGGACAGTGATGGTTAAGGTTGAATCACTCTTCATGTAATGGGAAATCAACTTCTCCTCCTGCCTGAGAAATATAACCCTCCTATGGCAGTAGTCATCATTTAAAGAATGTCCCATCTTTACTTTATAAAAATGTCCCGTCTTCATTTTATACAAAGAACATGTCTGCCCACGGAAGAAACCATTGCTCCCTGCAGAAAATATGTGCCAACAATATAGCCCAGTGGCTCTCAACCTTTTTTGGCCCGTGCCCCCCTTCACCATATTTTCAGAACGCCATTCCCCCCCCCCCCTTCCTATCAAAAATTTGGCCCGTGCCCCCCTTCACCGTATTTTCAGAACGTCATTCCCCCCTCCCCCTTCATATGTCCTATCTAAAAATCCCCCATCCCTACACATTATACGTAAAAGTGGAAGGCAAATGAAATAGCATATACTAAAACAAATCTAGACATCCACATAAAACATGATTTGTGGGTCTACTTACTTAATAAAATGAATTTTAGAAAGATGAGACATACATAACTGTAAAGTATGAAGGGAATAACAATATCAAGTAATCGGTTCTTGTATTAACATGATCTTGAAATGGTCTTCATCCCCCCCCCTGGAAACCCTAAAATTCCCCCCCCCCTGGGGGGGGAATTCCCCACCGGTTGAGAACCACTGATATAGCCAAACTCATAGAAACAGGGGGGGGGGGGTAAAGAAAACAATCACCAAACAACAACAAGAGAGAGAGAGAGAGAGAGAGAGAGAGAGAGAGAGAGAGAGAGAGAGTTATGTGATTCTGGCACAAGGGTGAGTCACTCAGGCCTGGCCCCATCACCTCACATCCGATGTAGTCCCTCCTCATAACGAAATGATATGTTTTCTCTCATTCCTGCCTTAGAGAGGAGAATTATTCTCGTTCTTTCAAGGTTCTAGCGCCGAGAATATCCGGTGGAATCAACAGAATCAACAAGAGTGATGCCATTTCTCCGTCTTGGTATTTATTCTCTTCTCCCATTTACATGTATAGGCAAACTCATCTTACATGTATATATTTCTAAATGAACTCATCAATGATTATGCACGCATAAACATACATACTAAGAAACAGAGTCTCATATGAACATAAAGACAAAGAGATTGTGCGAGCTTCTCCAGAAAAGTATCTCCCTAAAAAGAATACGGGTTATATTCTAGAAAATAGCAAGGTAGATCTTTTCCCAATCACCATCTACACAGGAACACTAAATAACTAGTCGACAGGAAAATCATTCCTTATAAAGGGCATGAACTGACCAGATAGACACTTCCTAAGTCAAAGAAAATGCATTTAATTCTTCGAGTATTTTCTTTAGATAGTCACAAAGAAAACTCTAATATATAATAGTCTTAAGTTAAATCTAGTCTTCAACTTACCAACAATCATCGTGAATGTTCCGTCATACATTTATAAGACACAATACCACCACAATCACAACAGCCGAACTGGCTCACACGTCTGGTTAGGTTAGGGAATTTCTATAAAACTGCACCTCAACAGACAGTTTCACCCAGCACTTTCCAATCCTCCTCATTATTATATCCTACGTCACTCGAAATTGAATGTGCCGTCTCCAATGAGAATATTAGAATTTTGCCACGAACATGGCGTCACTCCTACGTAGGCGCGTTGTTGACAATCCTACATCGGTATCGTTAAGGGGGAAGTAACTTGCAGTTATCTCCGGTGATGACAGGGGAAATAATTTTGACAACTCAGGCTTTGTAGAAATCAAAGTGGAACTATTTGAAACAAGAGAATTAACTCTCTCAGTAATCGCCCTTTTCCTTGGCCCCAAGATCAAACGACAATTGTTGCTTGCTTGCTTGATTCAAAAACAAAAAGTCCAAATTCGGTCTCGTTCAACCTGCTTCTTCAGACAATTGTTGAACGCCTTATCTATATTTAGATGTTATTGTCAAATCCAACAGTTTCCATTTCATCAAAGGGAGCAGAAGGGAAGTGGTCTAATGTTAAAATTAAAATCAAAAGGTGTTCTTAGTCCGGACGCGGCTTAACATTGGAATATTTTCTCTATATATCTCTTCTGTGTTTTCGGAATTTTCAGAGGCTGGACAAAAATATGTTACAGTGACCTCTAATCAAGCATGTTGATCGTGTCTCTGATTTCGTCTGTGACGCAGGAGGGCAATGTCGTCAGCCAAGTCCAGATCATCGAGTCGCCCTGCCACACCCCCGTCTCACACCTGGTCTTATTTCAAATTATCTCTTAGTTTTTACTCATGACGAACTCTGAATTTCAAGTCTTTACATGTTTCCCGTCTCTCTGACCTAGGGGTTAGCGACTTTCTCAGTAATCCCGTTTATCCACGTGAGCAAACGCGGCTGTGCGAGAATCGGGCTATGTGAGCCGGATGCTCAGAAAACAAAAGCAAACTACTGAGCGTAATCTTGCCAAGAAATCAAGAACAGCGCTAAAATGCTGGTGTTGACAGCGATGTCCTGTAATAGGATATGTGGGGAAAAAGCATGTTTCCCAATGCATGTCTAATGACGTTTCTGTGTTAGCGCACCCGTTAGAGTTGACTATTCTAAGAGCGCTATTTAATTTGGTTTCCTTTGACTTTTACACATTTCCCTTCATTGCGTAGGCTCCTCTTGCGGTTTGTATTCGTTTTCTTGCGTAATTCATTCCGTCAGTATTGTAGTGGCGGAAAGAAACCTGTAAGTGTAAATAAATGCCCTATACAGGACTTGAACTGACATCGTTTTTAATTGTTTCACATATGTTTCGTTAGTTTTTAAATTATACATATTATTACTGAATAATTTATGCACATAACTGACAGCTTTGTGTTACTGAATACTTTCTGGACATAAGAGACTGTGTTGTGTTACTGAATAGTTTTTGGACACAACTGACAGTTTGGTGTTACTGAATACCCTTTGGACATAACAGACTGCGTTGTGTTACTGAATACTTTCTGGACATAACTGACAGCTTTGTGTTACTGAATACTTTCTGGACATAACTGACAGCTTTGTGTTACTGAATACTTTCTGGACATAAGAGACTGTGTTGTGTTACTGAATACTTTCTGGACATAAGAGACTGTGTTGTGTTACTGAATACTTTCTGGACACAACTGACAGTGTGGTATTACTGAATACTTTCTGGACATAACTGACTGTGTTCTGTTACTGAATACTTTCTGGACACAACTGACAGTGTTGTATTAATGAACATAAACCACATTCTGCTGACAGCTGATTCCCTACTTTGTGATGGAGACTCTGCGCTACCCGGGCGTGCCTGGTCTGTTTGTTGCATGTCTGTTTTCTGGTGCCCTCAGGTAAGCTTAAGATACATGAAGTCGCACATGATTATTGCTTTCAGCTGATTATATTTAGTCAACTACAGTCAATTAGTATTAGTGCGTCTGCATCCAGCGGCCAGTCATGCTATTCTTTGTCAATCTTTAACTGTCCCTACAATCGATGCTTGTGAAGCAGAACATCACTCCTGTCTTTACCGTGGATTCCTGCGTGAGCAGTGCGATAGATTCACTTTAATAATTAATTCTACCAGTTATGCCCTAGCAACCCACGATGCATCCTGTTAACTTAATTGGTTTAAAGTTAGGATTCGGGATCACTGCACTCACGATATGACAGTTTATACTATCCGAATCATATTCTAAGAGTCCGCTACATACATAATATGTCTGTGGTTCCCTCGAATCACCGGGAGGCTGATTCCATTCTCATGTTAGATATCAAGGAAATCCCAACCACTCCTTTTGTCGTTCACCACAGACCATCAGTGTATATAATCGCATCGCCTGGGCAAGAGTTATCCTTTATCAGCCGCTTCCCATTCCGGACACTTTCTTTCCAGTGTAACTCCACACAACGCTTCAATGTTAGTAGACACAATGACTCAATCTTCTCCATACACTATTTTACCACTTCCACAAATTTGGCTGGTCGTGTCTTCTGCGTATGCCATCCAAGACTTGCCTCTTTTCGACCCACGTCCCCCCGGTATCATCTACAGCTTCATACAGTTTTCGTTCGCAATACTGAGAGCCTTATCAACAACCTCACTATCTACAGCAAGCCACATCTACAGGGGACGAATGGTCCTCAAAAAGACCAGAGGAATGAAACACCTGATATTTAATTCCAGAAATAAGAGGCGTGAAGAAATCGCCACAGATACCACGTGTGTTAAGATGACGGACAGAAAGAGAGAATAAAGAGGGAGGGGGGGGGCGTGTCTGTTCCAAGCACGGTATTTTCGCATTCAAAGTTTACATAGTGGCAGACGAAAGAATCAACGGCAGTGGAAAGCACTGCAGTGATGCAACTACTAGTAAGAAGGTGGCACTACATCAATAAAGAGAACGAAACCAGACTGCTCTATCAAGATGACCACGGAAAACAAAACTGTAAAAGTCAACAGAATCGCCATCCGGCAATACAACAGGGGGCGGAGCCCACATGGCAGCTCTACGGACTGACAAACTCACCGACAGTATTCCTGGAAAGTGTCCTGGGCATGAAAAGCGTGGCTAACGTGAAGACAACCTACTGTAGACTGGAGAGAATATGCAGGAAACTTCGCCGAGGCGGCGTCAGACATACTGAGACATCAAAAAATAAAGGTGTTAAAAAAAACTGCCCGTAGAAAAACTAAGAAGTATAAACGGGCAGATCAGAAGACGAGATCAAAAATAGATATAGTAAGTGCCATAACTATTGACCCCTCATTCTTAGCATAACTTATATATAGGTTTACGAAACCAACAGCAGGCGTAAATATATTAGGCTCAACGCAACTAGTAAAGATTACAGCAAACTGGAGCCTCAACTGTGAACGTAAAATGACGAATCAGAGACGGCCGGCTTCAACAATAATGAACGCTGTTTAATACTACAGCTGACAATGTTTGTTGCAATCAATATCATCTTGAATCCTTAAATTGCCTGTTATTGCCAGGCTGGCATTTAAGTTATTGTTACAATAATACATATTGTTAAATACAATCAAACCTGTTCTTCATAAAGTGTTCGCCATTGCCGCTATATATATGTATACATCCTTCTTTCCATTCCTAAGTGTGGCTTCGCTGCCGCATCGATTATGTCTAGATTTCCGCCCGTAGTTTCTCAATATATGGCGCTAACGATCTTCTACAACATTCTTTATAGCCATTGATAAATATAAACAAGATCCCTAGCCACGCTGACTTGTTCCAGCATCAAAATTCCTGCTTCTTCTTCGATCGTCCCTACCAGTCTGTTTGTTGTTAATCGACGTCAGTATGACGTTTCTCCCTGTTGACAACTTGTCTCCTAGTTTCTCTGTGGGGTTTTCGGCTTATAGGATTTCTACATTCTTTCTATGTCATCATTCCGTTTGTACGCTATATGGCAGTAAGGCAAACCAACTCATTGGACAAATGGCAACAATACTAAAGAGCAAACTTGTATCAATAACTACTAAGAAAGCACTTTACAATACAATCTTCCTACCAACTTCTATGCTACCAATGCCAAACCTGAACAATTACAGAAAAAGAGAAAAGAAAAATCACAACAACAGAAATGAGATTCCTGAGAATAATACTCAATGTATCAAGAAGAGATAAGATTCGCAATGAAGAAATCAGGACTAAAGTGGGGGTTATAACAGCTCTAGATTTTATTAGAAAGCAGCAAGTCAAATGGTTTGGCCATGTAAGTAGGTTACCAGTCAACAGCACACCACAACAAGTAATGATGTACGGACCAGATGGAAATAGAGGAAGAGGCCGTCCACGTAAACGTTGGACGGAGGGAATAGCAGAGTCCATGGGAATATTGATACATGAAGCCCATAATCGGACACTCTCACGATGTTTATACTTCACCTTGACACCGCAAGGTACAAGAGGAACATGATGAGATGAGATGATGAGATGATAAAAAAAAAACGCTGCTGCTAGACAACAATACCATGGAAGACACCATCAACAAATCATAAGACGATGTCTAGTAGAGAACACACTGGAGACACCCCATAGAGACAAAGAAACACAATGCAAAAATGTAAACGTATTGCTAGTTAGCTGTCAACATTGCTCAAACATCCACAGTTAACGAGGAAAGTCAATCGACACAGTGATCCGTATTATTCACTGAACACTTGGTTATCGACATCAAACAAACGACAGATAAATATGCAGCTGCAACAGTAAAATCGTCACATTTAGAATCAACAAAGTGGAGGAACGGCTGTTGGCAAACATCGATAGTCGCTCTAGTAATAGTGGAAGCACATGAGATGCCGGCATGTGCGGTGTATATCTTGAAGGCCATGATCTTTGCTTGCTTTCCGTCTTCCATTGCGTTCAGCTATCCTTCAGTTTGAATCATAAAGAAACAAAACAATATATTGCTAAAAGTACTGCCTGATATGAGACCACATCAAATACTATACTCTGCAGTTCAGAGTGTGTGTGTCCTATCTGCTGTCTACACATGAGCACGTCGTCAGCGAGATATCCGAATACGTCCAGTACTGCATGCCTGTTGTGTGTCTACCCTCGTGTGTTGGCACCAGTGAAGTGGTAGATCCCTGTTGTAGCCCTGGTGCAATCATGTGTGGCTCACATGTACCCATGCACACAAAATCAATCTTGCCCTGAAACGGGACATTTGACATCAAATAACCACGCAACAACTCTGCAGACACAATTACCGCTTGAAATCTGGAGTTGAAGCAATTCGCAATTTCCCACAGACACGCATCTCTAAGGTCATTCGTTTGAGCATATCTCACCCCGTCTGCTCCTGGTACACTGTAATTTGTTTTCTTTAGCACACATTTGATATTTTTCATAACGAAGATGACGACATATGTGGTTTCACTAATTGTTTTAGCTAACTCATCAACAATTGCATCTTTGATTATTGTCATTATGGTCTGTCGGCTCCAAAAGTCTCACAGGAAATGCCTCTCCATTTCCTTGTCAGATGACAATGCTTATCGCTTTCATACCTTGCAGACTGAGGTTGATCGCTCCTTTCTATTAATTTTCCTGCGCAACTTTCAGAACTTACCCATTGCCTAATCTCCTTCATGATCTGCACCCGTGTTACCTTCTTGGCATCTGCAGTGTATATCTTGAAGGCCATGATCTTTGCATGCTTCTCGTCTTCCATTATGTTTAGCTTATCCTACAATTTGAATCATAAAGAAACAAACAATACATGACTCAAGTTACTGCCTGGCATATTTCACTGCATCTCGTCAGGTGCTTACAACAGCGGAAGGTCAACGTTTAATGAACTATCGTAATTTAGTCCATTAGAGGACACACACATTTCAGTCTGTTTCACATAACATGCTTATTATGCTACTTCAGTCAATACACCGAAATATGCCAGACTGTTCAATATATTGTTTATTCATTTTCAAACTCACAGTGGATCTTTGAAATGTCTGAAAATCCTGGGGTCTTAGAAACAACAACCGTACTTGATACCACTACATTTCCACACACCGGTTTTCTCTCCATGTTTGTTCCATTTATAGGGTCCATCATAGTGGGGGGTTTTTTCCATTCGATCGCTTTGTACTCAAGCGTAGTCCACATACGTGCTACTATTTCTAACTCACTGGACTGCATTTTCCTAGGATTACGCTTCCCAATTGTCAGTGTCTCTCACCATCAGGCAAACCCACACCGACTTCAGAGTTACGTGTAATTTACGTCTCCAAGTCAAGAACGAGAAGTCAACATTTTATTCCACATGTCCGATGTAGGTATTGAACCCGCAATCTCCCCATCAGCATACCGGATGTTTAAGAACAAGCTGTCTTATCCTTCCGGCCATGTGTTTCGCATTATTAAACAAGATTGACTTATCATATTTATTTATTGGCTATTGTTTTTTATGTTAAATCAATTATATGCCAGGTCGGTGTTTTGAAAGGAATCGAGTGAGTCATGCAGATGGCATCACAGTACTGGCAAATCCCCTGACGTGATAGTGTGCTTATAATAGCCACTTAAGCAGTCAAAAACAAGCAGCCTATTGTTGAATTATTACATTGCCGATTGATGACATGCATAATATGTAGAGTCTGATTCTCATTTACTAATGCCTTGCTTGTTATGATGCCAGCTCAGTGTCGTCGTCCCTGAGTGCATTATCTGCCATCACGTGGGAGGACATCCTGAAACCGCACTTTGACAACAAATGGTCAGAATATAAGAAAACTGTCTGCACCAAACTGTTAGGTAACAATTGTTGTCTGTCTGTGTCTCATTTCCTATATAGTTAGGCTACTCAAGGGGCTGCACATTTTACCACCAATTTATTTACATGCGTGAAGATATTATCTTTGCAATTTGGTTTCATGCTTTTAAAACTTGAAAAACATAGTGTACCTGGTGTATGATGTCTGCAGCCGATTCCTCTATGCCTGTGTTTGATTTCGATAAGGTACTGTGACTAATTATACAAGTGCGGCACACGAGTAGTAAGTAATGGCCTTTTCAACGCGATTTCAGGAGCCGCTTCTGCATGCTCCTGCTTCTTTGAGCTAACTTAATTATTCCGATGACGTTACAGCCTACGATGGATGACGTTGTAATACGCGGTTATGATAATTTGGCCGTGTCAAGCGTGTGCCGACACCCGCTTCACACGCCAGTAATCCGGGGTTTGTTTCCGGGTCCGGTCAAGGATATGCACTACTGACTAGCTCAAACGAGAGCGAAACTCGAGTATAGTGCTTCCATATTGACGTGGATAGGCCTTAGGTTCATACCAGAATACGATCAGCGTTGCTAGTAGTGGGTTGTGCTCAATAATTAAATCTCAAATCCCGAAACAACCAAATAAATAAATTAATGTTAATTAGTTTTTGGTGGATGCCAATGGTGACAGCCTGAATATGGCAGGGTAATATTTATTTATGAGCCGTGGTAAAAGATGTTGGGTTTTATTAAATATATCAGGGCGTAAATAATCATGACAGCTGGTAAACGCCTTATTAATTATAGGCCGAATATCGCTATGCCAGTGCAGTCTGTACTTCTACGATTATGGTTACGAGTTAGGGTAACTGGTTAGATTTACTGGTTAAGGTGACAGTAGTTTGTATGCATACACACATATACGTGTGTGTGTGTGTGTGTGTGTGTGTGTGTGTGTGTGTGTGTGTGTGTGTGTGTGTGTGTGTGTGCGCGCGCGCGTGCGATAATAGTAAACAAATAAATATTTAAAAAATTTTAAAGTTAAAAATTAAAAGTTATCAAACTTTTTAAAAATGTAATTATATAAAAATACAATTTAAAAATAAGAAAAGAAAACAAAGAATAAAGTAGTAAAAAGTGTAAATAAAATTTGGCGTTATTATTGTCTGTAGAGGGCATGGCTTGTGGTTTAGGCTTAATAATTATACCCATATATGATATAATATCTCCTAACTGTAATTACATATACATAGAATATACTTTCTTCCGAGAGTAATTACATATACATATGATATACTTTCTTCCAACAGTAATCACGTATGCATATACAATACTTTCTTCCAACGGTAATTACATATACATATGATATACCTTCTTCCAACAGTAATTACATGTGCATATGATATAATTTATTCAAATGGTAATTATATATACATATGATATAGTTTCGTCCAACAGTAATTATATATACATATCTCATGCTTTCTTCGGACAGTAATTGCATATACATATGATATAATTTTTCCCCTAGTAATTACATATAAGTATGATATACTTTCTTCCGACAGTAATTACATTCACATATGATATACTTTCTTTCAACAGTAACCACATACACATATGGTACACTTTCTTCCAACAGTAATTACATATACATACTGATATATTTTCACCCGAAAATAATTACATCATCATAATAATCATCATCAAGTGTCATGCCGACTTGCGTAGGTGCTCGTGACTCCCCAGAGATCTCGATGTTTGGTTTTCTGGATCAATTCTTCTGATGATAGTCCTCCATGCTACCTACCCAATCAATCCAGCATCATTCCTCTTGGTCTGCTTCTGCCTCCCTTCCCCTCGATCTTTCCAGTTGTCACAATGTTCTCCATTACCTCTCCTCTCATCATATGACCAAAGAAAGCTGTTTGCCTCTTTCTTGTTGTTGTATATAATGTTCTAGTTCATTAGCCCCTTTCAGGCAGTCGATGTTAGTTAATTTGGCAGTCCAAGGAATTAGCAACATTCTTCACAGGAACCACATATCTGTTGCTTTCAATCTCTTCCTAATTTTTTCGTTCACATTCCAAGAGTCACATCCATACAGCAAAACATGTTCTACATAGCTCTTCAGCACTCTCTTTCTTACATTCAATGATATGGACTTATTGCATAAGATAATCTTCATTTCCTGAAATGGAGCTTTGCTTGCCCTAATCTGCTCTTTATCTCTGTTGTGTTTCTTCTATCTGATGTTATAAATGCCCCTAGGTATACAAAACTATCCGCTTGACGAAGAATATTTTACTTATACTTCTGTTGTATATCTGGGTGTCAAATTTTTCTGTGATATCACCATGTTTTTTTTGATATTCAAAGAGAGTTCTTTCTTTGCACTCTCTGTTACCACATTGTCCAACCATTGTTGTAGATCCTTATGCATTATCCGCAACAAAAACTGTGTCATCGGCATAGTGTATATTGTTTGTATTATAACCTCCAAATAGTATTCATGGTTTGTCTTTGATCTCTCGCATTATTACTTAGCTATAGAGGGAGAAGAGATCAGGTGACAAAACACATCCATGTCGTACTGCCAGCCTTATTTGTTCATAATTTCCCTTTCTCCCCCATTTTAATCGTTGTTACTTATAATTTGGCGCTCGCTCGCTTTGAACTCAAGCGTAGTCCATACGCACTATTTATAGTAGAGATGGACTGAATTTTGCGTGTGGATTAGCTTTCCCTAATAACAGTATCCCTCGCCATCAGGCAAACCCACTCCAACTTCAGAGGTACGTGTAATTTACGTCCCCAAGTCAAGCACGACAGGTCAACATTTTTAGTCGAGCTGTCCTGTGTAGGGGTTTAACCACTTACCCCGGCATCAGCAAACCAGATGTTTAAGAATACACATTCTTACCCATTCGGCTATGCGGACCTGCACTTATACATATGATATACTTTCTTCCAAAAGTAATTACAATTATATCTATGATATACTTATTTCCAACAATAAGCACATATAAATATAATATACTTTCTTTCCTTAGTAATTACATATACATATAGTACATTTATTCTAACAGTAATTACATATACATAAGATATATTTCTTCCGACATTAATTACATATTCATATGATATACCGTTTTCCACAGTAATTACATGTAAATATGGTATACTTCTTTCCCACAGTAATTACATGTACATATGGTATACTTCTTTCCCACAGTAATTGGATATGGGTGTTTAGGAGTGGGCGTGGCCTTTGTCGCTGAGTTACTGGAAGGGACAGTTTTACAGGTGAGGTTATGATGTATGCAAATGTTGACACATCATGAGACACAAGAAGACAGAGGATGTACCATTCACATGTGCGTGCTAGAGGGTGTGGGTGTGACAGAGGCAGCGAATATAAGTCATTAAGCTGTTTATGGAAGGAAAACAATTAATTTAAATGCACCTCCATTTGGGAGGTTATAATCTAATGCATAATTTACTATTCTTTGTGTTCTAAAATGCGAGAGAACAGACCACATCCAGTCATGAAAACGCACCTTAGTGATTCACAGAAGGGGGACAGAAAATACAAGCTAAACAGACACCATTTTTGTTCTCGAGCGACTAGCGTAATATATAGCCATTGATGTCGCACAGGCTTTCATAGAAAGACTTTTGATAGGATGGACTAGCAACGATGATATAGTATATACGAGGCATCTGAGCTAGGCAACAATTTATCAACCCAGTCTTTATGTTCACGGTCACTTCACGATTAGAACAAACAAAAGACTATGAAAACAGTTTGAGGTCACAGTGAGACACAGGTGTGTACTGTTTTCGTGTCGACTCCATGGCTATCCCTCTAAAGGCGTGCACGTCACATGCGACTGGGGCTCTGCAATGTTGTCGAAATACCACGTTGTAGCAGTCAATGAGACCAAGGAATGCTGACCAAAGTCCATCCTCCAGTCAACAGCAAAGCTGCAGATTGTGGTGTAAAACTGCTTGCGAGGTGCGTGCTTCGTTGCAGAGGCGGTTGTGTAACATAACCAAGTAGCCCATAGACGGAATGGCTTCTTAGAGAGAGAGCAGGAGTGCGGCTCCCTCAACCATGAGCGAGGTACTAAGAAGGTAACACGGTGATAAGACACCATCTGATGCATAATGAACCGCCGATGTGAAGGCTACGACAAAGGCAAACGACCGGGAAAGAATCTTGCCTATCAGGAAAGGTGCTGTGGTATGTATGAGGGCACGAAGCACCTGGTGCACGGTGTTCTCCTCCCTGAGGGTGGAATAGTTTGTGAGCAAGCACACAGCGAGTGTGTGGGATCGGTGCAAATACACCTCGAATGTCTAGAAGCAGAGTACGAAATCACAGTAGGAGAAAGACGCCGTCACCCTGATGTGGAACCTTCGACTAGGTACGCCGGGGAGTTGTGGAACTACGCCACTATCCTCTTAGCCACAGGCTAATAAAACCCAGAATTTACACAGCCATGCTCGCTTCTAAGGACAGAGAGCACTGGCTGACTGGCTGCTAATGCCACAATTATGACACGTCTAATGCTCACTTCCAGAACTACGAAATGTAATGATAGGAATGAGTGGCTGGAAAGGAACACAGTTTTATCGGTACATCCTCGGACAGGACAGTGTATCTATCATTAGTTAATTTTCTGTTGGTGCTCAAATCCCCCGCCAACATATACGTCAGGGTCCATGGTTAATAATACCAGTTCTGTGTTTGTTGATGGGGCCCTTCGTTGTACTGATGTGCCTCTCGTGTTTGGCCGTACCAGTTCTAACTTCCTATTCTCTCATTCTGGACAACGAAGTGGATTCACTGGTGTCAAAGTCCTCCGCTCTCGATATCTCACTAAGGGCGTTAATAACATCGATACGATCCATGGTCTGGCCATCTGCAGGGGATGCAGAGCATTTATCATTTGGCTCAAGTCAGACATGTGTAAGCTATATTTACTAAAGATTTCCTCGTTAGCATACTCTGAAACATCGCGTATTTGCACAACTAACAATCCAAGAAAGATATACATCAGCGGAATAGCAATTTCACAACTTTGTAGAATAAAGGCAATATTTACCTAGAAACACCCCAGTGGTGTTACCTTGACATTCAAGTTGCCAGAATGTGTCCATGTTGCCAGATGTTGATGGGACTTTGCGGCATTTTCTTCGTCACATTAACCTTTGCTATACATGTGGGGGGAGGGGGGAAGGGGGTGTATGTAGGCATGTTTCAGTCTACAACTGCAGCATGTCAACCTTGATCGGTGACATTGTTTGTGGTACATGCCAACACTTCACCAGCCTACACGAAGATCAGCATTGTGTCACATAAGGTCACTTGTTGTACCTGATCATACTGAACTTGTAGGGGGCGGAGTGGTTTAGAATTTACGGCGTCCGCCTCTGGCTCGTACAATCCTCGTTAGATTCACGGTGTGGGAGGGGGGAATATAAAGCCCAATTCTTAATCAGTGTCCAAAAGCGCAATCAACATTACTAATATTAGGCATTTGTTGATTGAAAATGAGCCCACATGGACGTTGCCAGAGTGCAAGTGTAATGATATGGACTGTAGGTTATCAGTCAACTAAACAATCAACCAACTGCATCAGTGAACGAGCTAAATGAACAGACTGCATTGAAAATAAATAATACCGACAAACAAAATGAAATGCTTCGAGTCTTCAAAAAGAGAGTTCTTAAGTGTGCAGCAAAGTAGTTCTACCCATCATAAGATGATGCATCCAAAGCCAGACCAGAGACAAATCAAGCGAGAGAATAAAACATAACACAGTTTCGACAATTGTTCCGTCGCCCAGGAACTGAGTTAAGTGCTTGGAGCGACACTGTGAGCTGTGGATTTAGTGTGGAGTTCTTTTAGATCTGACTCCGGTTGTCTGTATTGTTCAGAAAATGGCGGTCGACCGGTCGCTGAACTAGTTGGTTTTGCCTTATGCGGTAATGTATATGAAACTGCTGCTATTCTGGTGACTGCCGCTTGCATCAACGATGAACTGTAAATTTCGTGGCGGAATTTTGTGGCTTTCTGACAGCGGCATTATGCATTAATGAACCCTTGCATGTTGTTTGTTTGTTGGGACTGCTGTCTGTTCCACTTTTCACACGGGACAGTGAGGAGCATTTTGGGTGATATCCATTATGGGGGTGACCCTTTGCCGTGAAGTTGGAACCGCGACTAACTAACTAACTAGCTAACAGGATCGTCAACACCAGACAATACAACACCAGACATACAAGGGAAAGTCTCTTTCAGCAAAGCAGAATTTCGAAGTAACATATTAGTTCTTACTACTTCTTTTCTATCTCCCACCTCCTTTTCTTCCTCTTCTTCCTGCTTCTCTTCTTCCTCTTTCTTTTTCACTTATTCTTCCTCATCATCCACATCCTCTTCTACTTCCTGTTCTTCTTCTTCCTCTTCATATTCATCTTATTACTATTATTATTATTATTATTATTATTATTATTATTATTATTATTATTATTATTATTATTATTATTATTATTATTATTAGCATTATTACCGTACTTATAGTAAAGACTGGGACCTGTGTTGCCCGGCCTGGAGCAGATATCGACAACCACGACTGTCCACTCTTCTGTCACCTGATATTTTCATTACGTTTGTGTTGTTTTTATCATTATTTATTACCCGCCGGTTTGCGCTTTCGACATACATTGTTTTTTTCTCCCTCCGTCTGTTTTATGCACTATTTTCCCCACATAAAGCTCATTTTCCAAAAACCAACTCTACCGTGGTCAGAGGACAGTCTGGTCCAGGCAGTCAATGCACTTTCGGGATCCCTCATATTGGATTCCAAATTAACCGCAGGTGCTTTGGAAGCAGACCGTTTTGTGTTGATTTTCGCAAGTATTTGAGCTTCGGTTATTTAGAAAGCAATCACAAACTACTGGGCGTAAAGTTGCTAGGAAATCACAAAGAGCCAACACAATTCTGAGGTAAAATGCGTCTGAAAGCCTTCAGTTGGTCTGTCAGTCTTTTCAATGTTGCCCAAGCACCATAATGATGACCTTGGACGTCTCTACTTCACAAACTTACAGAACTGATATCAAGACTTTTGAAAGATTCTGAGCACAAAGTTGTATCCAACATTAAGTAAATCTCGGTTGGTATCATAACCGTATCTTACGTGTTGCCAGTTTTGAAAAAATCTCTCACTCGGTGCATTTCGTAACTTTTCAGAAACACCCTCTAATCTCTTACTCACGTGCCATATGATTGTTTATATACTAGATATGTAATTGTATCAATGAATGTATCTCTGCAGGCTGCGGTTACCTTCCCATATGACTGTTTATATACTAGATATGTAATTGTATCAATGAATGTATCTCTGCAGGCTGCGGTGACCTTCCTGGGTGGTATAGGAGGTCCTCTAACTGGCATGTTTACCCTTGGTGCATTTTTCCCATGGGCCAACAGTTACGTGAGTAACATTGCTTGATTCTTCTTACTAGACCATAATAGTAGGCCTATTTTGTTTTATGCTAGCCTGTCATTGGCATATTATTGTTCTCTTTGTTACACAGAAGAAACTGTTGTTGTAATTATTCTAGTGTTCATAGTACGAGCGTAAGTTAATAAGTAAGTCACAAATGGCTGTAGAATAATAACTAAATATGATAACAACTTGAAACCAGTTTATTTTTATACATACATTGTCCCTTTACTTCTCAATATAATTTCCACCAACATTTATGCACTTATCCCATCGTTTTATCAGTCCTCCCAAACCGGCTGCATAGAACTGCGTGCTCTGTTTTCTAAGCCACGTTGTCACTTCGCATTCAACTTCAGCGTCACTCGCGAAATGTCTTCCGCCAATGTGGGTTGTCAGTGGACTTAGCCCCTAGCGATTTCCTGTAACGCGGTGCATAGTTGGGTAGAAAAACGTTACCAAGGAGAGTCAATAAGTAATTCACACAGTATATTCACACTAGTATACGCCTCATCATCATGACATATGTAAACAAATGAATGAATGAATGAATGATCGCATCATGATTTCTATAAATATACGTAGATGAATGAATGATTGAGTCATGGCGTAAATTTGCGTTCACATACTTATGCAATATATGTGATGTGTGAACTGATGATTAATATGGAGTATGCGTATAAATTAAATACACTCAATTAATAACCGTATTTCCTTATAGCTTCATTCTGTTATGTTCCTCTGAAATTGATAACTGGTTTGACATCGAAATGTTCGGAGTACGGACATCACCAGTTCATAGTCCCAGTATTCATAGTGACATATTACGATTCCTCGAAACGTGAATGGTCCGTCCAGTTTACCCATTGCTTCATTTAATCTGTCAATTACATCAGGCAATATGTATATATATCTGACATAATTAATATATAATAATTATGAACTGTTTGTGTGAATATTTTTCTGGGGCGTATCAACAACAAACAAACAAAAAAAAAAAGATATTTGGCCTGTATATATCATTATGTAAATTATAATAAAACGTAAAATATTTTAATTTTGCAATAGAATAATCCGCAATGTTTTGTAAAGGAAGTAACCCATAACTATTAAGAATCTTCGGATTGAACAAGAATTTACTAGCAACTAGATTTCCCGAGAAGCTAAGGCTTCAAGTTCAGTAGCTATATAGAGTTTCTTGCTGAAATCCAGGATAGGATGTAGCTTGCCATTGTGCATTTGACGATTACCATAGTTTTACAGTAGTTAGAAGTTCATTTATTAATAACTAGCTGACCCTGCCCGGCTTCGCCCAGACCCTGGTGGGGAGCATCTCATTTAATTCATATAAGTAGTCATATAAGCTCCCGTTCCCGTTACCGACTGTCTGTCTGTCTGTCTGTCTGTCTGTCTGTCTGTCTGTCTGTCTGTCTGTCTGTCTGTCTGTCTGTCTATCTGTCTGCCTGACCCTGCCCGGCTTCGCCCAGTCCCTGGTGGGGAGCATCTCATTTAATTCATATAAGTAGTCATATAAGTTCCCGTTCCCGACTATCTGTCTGTCTGTCTGTCTGTCTGTCTGTCTGACCCGGCCCGGCATTGCCCAGCTCCTGGTGTGGAGCATCTCATTTAATTCATATAAGTAGTCATATAAGTTCTCATTAAATTCATACAACAAAAAAAGTAACTTAAAAGAATGTCCTTCCACACACCATCCATTATTTTTAATGAAAACTCTTTCTAATCACCTGCATGACTACAGTAACTTCTTAAGCAAAAAAAGATGAGTTACAATGTTATGCATTGTGCATTATTTTTATGAAAACTTTGAAAATGCCTTACAGATTGTATCATTATTTATTATAACTCATATGCCGGTACATAACTATGGACCAAGAGTTTATAAATCTTTGAAAACGATGCCACAATATGACTATAAGTTATACAGAAAAGTTATGCCCCTTGAAATAACTTTTACAGAGTTAGGTCCCCTGAGATATATGAAATTATGATGAAAAATGAAAAATGAAATAATACTGAGTAAGCAGGCGATTTCACACTAACAAAATATCACAGTTGGCAGCGCTGGATTGAAAGGAAGGCGTGTAGAAAATTTCATCTCAATCGGATGGGCCGTTCGCGAACGCATAAAGGACATACATTTGGACGGAGATCCTTTTTTATATATAAGAAGATGAAACTCAGCTCAATTAATAACTAGTATGGAAATTTCCGATATAATGCATAATGAACAAGAATTAAGAATGTAACGGGAAAATCCGAAAAAAATATAATGTTACTAATGTGTTGATGTGTCGTGTGTCGTGTGTATGTATATTTCTTTCACCCAATTTGCATACCATTTAATGCAACATAATATAATACTTGTTTATATATCACAATACATGTCTTGCTCTGTTCCTGGTGTTGGTATAAATAAATTGTACGGATTTTGAGAAGCAAATTGAGGTTTGTTAACAATGACGCTTCTTATTACTGGAATAGTATAACGAATAAAAGAATAAAGAAGCGATATCAACCAATACTCTTTTTGACATTTGTATCGTGTCTTTTCTGAACGTATATTTTCCTCTTTATATGTTAGCTTTGCTGATATGCGTAATGGTATCGTTTTTCCTCGTGTGTATACTATATACCATATTTGCAGTAATGAAATGAGTTTGGTATATCTGAAATAAAGATAATTTAAGCAAACAAAGACAAAAACATTTTGTTTTCTGTATTGTTCTTTGCCCTTATTCAGCCAGTTTGTATAACAATTACTTGTTTGTACGCATATTTTTATGACATCTTTCTTGACTTTTGTGTGCATGTTTGTAATATGTTTCTTGATGCATGTGTACCTGTCTGTAATCTCGCAATCAGTGTGAGTGAGGGTGTCTTTAATTAAGATCATCATCCGGAAAATACACATGGTTATGACATTCCACAGTTGTGTATGTCGTTTGTTCACTGTGTCAGTCACTTTTGTTATCTCTTTGTGTGGTTTCTGAATGCTGTTATTTGTCAACGAATGAGTTAGTTCGATTGTTTGCTTTTGTATTCCACTTACGATCACGGGAACAACTTCGTTTAATTGAGAACTAGCTTTATTGACTTTATTTACGTCATGACGTTTTTGTATTGTTGTGTTGTCTCCCTTTTTTGTTAAAGGGCAGTGTCTATTACTAGTTGAAGTAACCTGTGTCAATTGCGTATATTCGTTTTCTTGTATCTCGTTACCTTGGGTTCTGTGGCTAGGTCAGTTGTTATTACTAACATGTCTTGTGTATTGTGCCTAGTTTGTGGGGGTGTGGAGTGTGCATTGTCTTCTTCTTCTTTCTGTCGACGCACTTGAGCTCTGGTGAGCGCATTTGTTGGGGTGTGGTCGATTTCCCATTTCATGGCCTCTTCATGAGTGCAATCTTTTACTCTGGGAATGTTCCCAATGAGAACCCCGGCACAGGGGTTTGGTAGCACCGCTGCGTTCACTATCCCTGTGAAGTAGGGAGATATTGTATATTGATTGATGCAATTCTATATCTTTCCAAAGTGCCACCAAAGGTTCAACATGTAACACTTTTGCCTGTGTAATCTTGATCCTTCACAAGCCTTTGGTCCACGCCAACAATAGAGGCGGCGCTATCCCTCACGCATGTGGTTGGTGTACCATTAACCCATGCTTGGTGGACCTTTAGTGTGCCATTTTGAATATTTACCGCATTGGCCTCTTGTATCGTAACTTGGCACTCCTCGTCCGAACAATCTTTATCTGTTTTCTCTGGTTTGTCATTAGTATATGGTTCTATGATGGCCGCATGTGCCTCTTCTGTATCTCCTGAGTCACTACTAGTAAATATATATGCAGCATTTGCTTCTTTCTACGTTCTCTTCATCGTACATGACCTTGAGGTATGTCCCCAGGCTAAACACGAGAAACATTTGATATTCCTTCTGTATGTCTCGTATTTATTCCTCCTCTTATTAATGAGTTCTTTCAAATATGCTGCTTATTCCGGATGACGGTCACACATTTCCGATGAAATGTGGTTTAGCCTACAATGTGGACATTGTGTGAAATGACCCTTTCTAGGCCTTTCTGATTCTCTATGTGTGTTCTGATATGGTCTTCTGTTTCTGAGTGTAGTAGACCTGTTACTTTTACCATACCCTCTTTGGCTCTCTACGTTTGCACTTGCACCTATTACAAGTTCTGGTTCTGTACTGTCGGCAAATACCTCACGATGTGCATTATAATCTGCCTCCCCCTTTGATTCGATCTCAGGTATTGATTTACACTTGTTCTCAATCAGGAACGTAGCCATCGATTCTGGGACCGATGATAACAATTTATCCCTGAGCATTAGGTCGCGTAACTTGTCAAAGTTTGCATTTACCTCTGCGGCTTTTAACCATCTGTCATACAAAGATGCGGTTTCAGCTGCATAGTCCAGAAACGTTTGGTTTGACTTAGGTGTGAGGGTTTTGAACTTTGTTCGTAATCCCGCTTCGTCTAGCGAAAAAGGACTCAATACCCGATCTCGAACATATGTGTAATTGGTCCGCAAACTCTCCGAGGTGACGGTGAAATAAGATGGGCCACATCTCTTCTGGAATTTTGTAGAATTTTACCAACAGCTCAAAGTTAGCCACCCATGCCCCAAGTGAATCGCCTTGTGTGAAGTTTCTAATTGCTCCTTGATATTTTTTTATAGGATCTTCTGTTTTCGATTGCAATTTCGTCTGTGCAATCTCTGCTTCTTTTTCCATCTCCAGTGTCTTAACTTTCAGATTTCCTTCAATCTCTTTGTCCTTCATTAATACCTCTGCTTCTAGCTTCATCTTCTGAAACGCAAGCTCTTTTTATTTACTTTCCTTCTCCAAAGTAAGTTTCTCTCTTTCCATTTCCATCTCCTTATCTCTCGCCAATAGTCTTTCTTTCTCCAACTCCATTTCCTTATCTCTCGCCAATAGTCTTTCTTTCTCCAACTCCATTTCTTTATCTCTTGCCATTAGTTTTTCTTTCTCCAACTCCATTTCCTTATCTCTTGCCATTAGTCTGTCTTTTTCCATTTCTTTCTCACGATCTATTCGAAGTTGTCTCTCTTCCTTTTCTACTGCTTTGGCTGCAGCCCTCTCCTCACGTTGTAGATTCTGGAATTCCTTAAATTCCAGCTTTGCCCAATTCCTAAGGTCTTGGCCTGTTAATCCGGACCTTTCACCTATGTCCACAAATTCTTGAAATGTAGACATGTTTAAGACAATCTTGTCAATTATATAGCTAATATAATGAACCGTATATTTGTATGTGCTATAAACTCGACTGAAAAACAGCAATTCAAAGTGTCAATAGCGTAAACTTAAATCCAACGTCAAGAGAATCAACAATGCTATAATTCAAAAACAAAGCAAGAGATTTCAGTTACAAACACTGATAGGAACAAGCAAATATACTATACTGGACTTCAACCCCAGCTTACGAACTACGATAAAAGTAATTCGGCCATATCAACAATGAGTATCAATTTCAATTTTGATAACATCCAACAGAATATTCAATCAACTCAAACAATTCATACTGGCCTGATTCTGTATGTGATAAAATACTACAAATGTTGTAGTGCCGGTCTTGGTGTGTGCCGATGTATCCAAACTCCTGTAGTGTCGTAGGTTGATAAGACGAACGAACAGCATTGTTGTGTATATATATATATATGTATTAGTGTCCGGTGTAGACAATCCGTGATATCTGACAACTTCCTGTGTATTCCCGATTAAAATTCCAGACTGTTGCTTTTCCTTCGATAACAACTTTCACGAGAATGGTGCTCCGGTGTAACTAGAGTAGTGCACTAAAACCACGTCAATAGTTTGTTGTCCAGTGGCTGGTACTAGGTAATTATAGCTGACAGCTTCTCAACCCGTAACGACTGAACTGTTGTATATTCCTGGTCCACCTTGTTATATAATGGCAGCTATGGCTCTACTAGCTGGTAACAAATCCAAACTAATAATGGTAGAACTGACTTGCTTCGTGTATATCTGACGCATTAACGTATCCATGAAAAAGTTGGTGGCAAAATTCGATTTCCTGTACTTCTGTAAGACGAGCCCCCATGTTGCTGAAAAGTGTCTCAACAAAATTCAATCTAAATCATTAACAGATAAGGTGTCCAGGGTGTGACACTCTTTCAACAAATCTTGAAGCAGGAAAACTCAATGGTAATCAAAAGGACTGAAGACCGGCAAATAAAATTATTTCTCGTGTAATTCTCAAACGATCCTTGAAGATCCATAACATACATATATGATGGTGAGATACGAGTAATCGATCGTTGAAAACACTAGACCTCTAATTGATTCATGCCGCTATTCTTCGGTCATTCTTTATCAATAATAGGTTTGACCTCGCCGTGAGATACCCAGTCCCGTTTTGGATCTGTTGCCTTCGGTCTATTCTTTCAGGCTCCTATATATTTCCAACTTTGTGCGTTGTCCACAATCTATATTGGCTATAATAATGTTGTCCTGCTCGTCAGTATTCTTTTCCAAGTTCTAGACAATCTCAACGTTCTGTTTCCCTGTTGGAATCCATGATCTGACTGCCGTAATTATTGATCAACAAAACTGACGTGATGCGCTAGTCTCTTAGTTATCCCAGAGTTTTCCGATCGAGAGTTCTGCTCCTGTTTTTAGCGTCATGGGCTCTGTTGCTCCTTGGCACCAATGATAAACATGGGAAGTTGACATCAAGGCATGCTTAATGATACACACTGGAAGTTGACACTAAGACATGGTCAATGATACACATGGGAAGTTGAAACTAAGAAATGAGCAATACAACACTTGGGAAGTTGACACCAACAAAAGGTCTATGATAGACATGGTAAGTTGACACCAAGACAAGGTCAATTATACACATGGGAAGTTGATACCAAGGCATTTTAATGATATACACAGGAATAGTTTAGTTGACCACTAAGACATGTGGTCAATGATACACACGGGAAGCTGACACCAAGACAAGGTCTATGATACACACGTGAAGTTGACACTAAGACATGGGCAATACTCCACTTGGGAAGTTGACAACAAGACAAGGTCAATGATACACATGGGAAGTTTACACCAAGACAAGGTCAATAATACACATGGAAAGTTGACACAAAGTCATGGTCAATGATACATACGAGAAGTTGACACCAAGAAAAGGTCTATGATACACATGGGAAGTTGACGAACAAACGAACAAACGAACGAACGAACTTTATTTTAAAAGGGTTACAAATTGGGCACGCAGGCCCGTCTTACATTCGGCCCTTTCGATCACTCATCTTTCATTCATCAAATGTGCATGTTACATTTACATAGGGAAAAAAACATTGTCAAATTGATTTTGTAAGCATAAACAATGCATATTACGCATGGTACATTCGCATGGGGGAAAAAACAAACATTGTCAAATGAAAGTTGTAAACATAAACAGTGCATATTGCAATGTTGTGGACACAACCCCCATCGACCCTCACACCCCGCAGCCACCCACACATCCCTCAGCCACCCATACATTCCCCCACCCTCACACCTCCCACCCACCCACACATACCTCGACGCACTCACACAGACTCAGGCAAACATACATGCCGCCACCCACCCACCGATCTCCCACCCACATACATCTCCCCACCCACACATACATCCCCGACCCATCCCATAACCAACACGCACACACCCACCCACATATTCTCCACCACCCACCCACACACGCGCAGCCACCCAGCAAAACACACAATACAAAACCACACACACATACCCCCGTCAACCCACACATCCCGCACCTATCCATACATACATCCTGCACCCTCACAATTCCCCACCCACCCACACACACATCAGCCAACCTACACCCACTCACCCACCCAATATCCGCCACCTCTCAACTACACATCCTCCACCTATACACACATCCCCACTCACAAACACATCTCCCCACCTGCCCACACATATCCCCCACCCATAACACCCAAAAACACACACCTCCCACCCACACACACCCCACCACCCACATATACCCCACCCACACACATCAGCCGCTCACACACATCTTCCCACAAACACTCACATCCCCCAACCATACACTCATCTCTCACAAACACATTCACCCACTCACGTACTCATCCATCAACCACTAACACCCACACATCACCCACCCGCCGACCAAGAAATTTTTTTTTTCATATCCTTTACAGGACATCGCTGTCAACACCAGCATCTTTCAGCTGTATGTTGATCTCTTGGCAAGATTACGCTCAGTAGTTTGCCATTGCTTTCTGAGCGGCCGGCTCACATACCCCGTAAGTTACCGACTTAAAAAGTCGCATAAAAATCTACAAAGTCTAAAAGATTTGAACTCATGCCTAGCCCATACAAAGTTACTTAAAATGTCACTTAAAAGTCTAAAAAGTCTAAAAGCTTTGAACTCATGCGTAGCCCATACAAAGTTATTTAAAAGGTCGAAAAGGTCGCTTAAAAGTCTAAAAAGTCTAAAAGTTTTGTACTCATGCGTAGCCCATACAAAGGCGCTTAAAATGTCGCTTAAATGTCTAAAAAGTCTAAAAGCTTTGAACTCATGCGTAGCCCATACAAAGTTACTTAAAAAGTCGCTTAAAAGTCTAAAAAAGTCTAAAAGCTTTGAACTCAAGCGTAGCCCATACAAAGTTACTTACAAAGTCGCTTAAAAGTCTAAAACATCTAAAAGCTTTGAACTCATGCGTAGCCCATACAAAGTCGCTTAAAAAGTCGCTTAAAAGTCTAAAAAGTCTAAAAGCTTTAAACTCATGCGTAGCCCATACAAAGTTACTTAAAATGTCGCTTAAGAGTCTAAACAGTCTAAAAGCTATAAACACATGCGTAGCCCATACAAAGTTACTTAAAACGTCGCTTAAAAGTCTAAAAAGTCTAAAAGCTTTGAACTCATGCGTAGCCCATACAAAGTTACTTAAAAAGTCGCTTAAAAGTCTAAAAAGTATAAGAGCTTTGAACTCATGCGTAGCCCATACAAAGTTACTTAAAAATTCGCTTAAAAGTCTAAAAAGTCTACAAGCTTTGAACTCATGCGTAGCCCATACAAATTTACTTAAAAAGTCGATTAAAAGTCTAAAATGTCTAAAAGCTTTGAACTCATGCGTAGCCCATACAAAGTTACTTAAAAAGTCGATTAAAAGTCTAAAAAGTCTACAAGCTTTGAACTCATGCTTAGCCCATACAAATTTACTTAAAAAGTCGCTTAAACGTCTAAAATGTCTAAAAGCATTGAACTCATGCGTAGCCCATACAAAGTTACTTACAAAGTCGCTTAAAAGTCTAAAACGTCTAATAGCTTTGAACTCATGCGTAGCCCATACAAAGTCGCATAAAAGTCTAAAAAGTCTAAAAGCTTTGAACTCATGCGTAGCCCATACAAAGTCACTTAAAAAGTCGCTTAAAAGTCTAAAAAGTCTAAAAGATTTGAACTCATGCGTAGCAGATACAAAGTCGCTTAAAAAGTCGCTTAAAAGTCTAAAAAGTCTAAAAGCTTTGAACTCATGCGTAGCCCATACAAAGTTACTTAAAAAGTCGCTTAAAAGTCTAAAAAGTCTATCAGCTTTGAACTCATGCGTAGCCCATACAAAGTTACTTAAAAAGTCGCTTAAAAGTCTAAACAGTCTAAAAGCTTTGAACTCATGCGTAGCCCATGCAAAGTCGCTTAAAATGTCGCTTAAAAGTCTAAACAGTCTAAAAGCTTTGAACTCATGCGTAGCCCATACAAAGTTACTTTAAAAGTAGCTTAAAAGTCTAAAAAGTCTAAAAGCTTTGAACTCATGCGTAGCCCATACAAACTTGCTTAAAATGTCGCTTAAAAGTTTAAAAAGCCTAAAAGCTTTGAACTCATGCGTAGCCCATACAAAGTCGCTTAAAATGTCGCTTAAAAGTCTAAAGAGTCTAAAAGCTTTGAACTCATGCGTAGCCCATACAAAATCTCTTAAAAAGTCGCTTAAAAGTCGCTTCATTGCACCGGGTTTATCCCATATGGCTCGGTCTCTTTCCGCAGCGCGGAAAGCATCGCACAAGGTACGAACTCTGTAGCTCTAGCGACGGCCCACGGGAGTCTCCGAGAAATTTCATTCGTGAACCGAAGGACGCGGCCCGGAATCGAACCCACAACCCTCGGAGCCCGAGTCAAACGGCTTGACCACTTCGCCACGGAGACTCCTACTACTTCCAGAGCCTGAAATTATGTTTGCGTGTGGATTAGCTTTCCCTATTACCAGTGTCTCTCGCCATCAAGAGAACCCACTCCGACTGCTGAGGTACGTGTTTTAATTTACATCCCCAAGTCAAGGACGAGAAGTCAACATTTTAGTCCAACTGACCGGTGTAAGGATTGAAGCCATGACTGACTATATCTGACTGTTCGTGAATGATTGATACATCTAGTGATGACATTAGTTTTGTGATGCCTAGCTAGCCGTACCTTGAAATACACTTGTTACTTCTGTCATCATTGGAATTGTAAAGTTCAAATATACGAGTTATTTTAATCATGTCTGTTGTCAATGTCCTCTTAATTATATTGCTTTCCTGCATACACTATCAGTGTAAATCAAAGTCTGGGTATTCATTGCTCTCACATGGGTCTCCGACAGGGGGCGATGGCCGGAGGTGTGTGCGGTCTAGCCGTGAGTATGTGGCTATCAATAGGGTCCTACGTGGAGGGAATTCCCAAGCTGAAGATGCCGTACCCGAACGGAACCTGCTATCCTGACAGCAACGTCTCCGTGACTGTATTAAGTACTGTCATGTCTACGACAACGCAGATGATGAATACAACCCCAATAGTCATAGAACACAGCGACGGGTGAGTCAAAACTAGATGAGAGCTCAAGCTAAAACAAAACATTTTGTTGTATGTCCTTTTTCAAGTTAGACCAGGGGCTGTCCGTTTATCTCCCAGTGTATGTCCGTTTAAAAATTTAAAATAGTTAGTCGTATGTCCTTTCACAAGTTAAAACAGTTAGTTATATGTCCTTTTATAGGTTAAAAGAAAAGAGTTAGTTGTATCTCCTTTTATAAGTTAAAACAGATAGTTGTATGTCTTATTAGGTGTTAAAACAGTTAGTAGTTGTATGTCCTTTCACAAGTGCAAACAGTAGTTCTATGTCTTTTTACAACTTTAACATCGTATGTTATTTATGTACAGCACAAACTAAATAATGTCTTGCTGAACTAATAAGTAGACATCATAACATTTTAGGTCATTGCAGTCACGATTTCAGCATGTATTGGCTGTTTGTGATTTCTACGCAATTTTACTTTCAGTAGTTTGCCAGTCTATTTAAACGATCGATGCTCATACCGTTGAAGTCAACGGAAAGAGATCTGTTCTCAGAAGGCCTACGCCTGATCTCAAAATCTCGAAGACTGCATACACATAATACGGTCTCTGACAGGACAACACAGACATGCACTAGCACCGTATTTAAATGAATGTTTCACTTCCTGACATGGGTTTATAAACCGCCAGCTGGAGCAATTAGCCAATAATAGACATATAGAGTGAGGAAGTTTCACTATGATGGGGAAAATAGTCGCAAGTATTGATTGGCAGTGACAGAAGGCAATGAACGAACTGGCAATCAGAGGACACCAGTCCAATATAAGAAATAATTAACTACACGTAGGTGTGTGTTGGTTCTAGTCACCTCCGGTCTGTTGGTTGCCCAGGGAGCTGACGTCACTTGGAGACGTCATTTTTGTAATCTTGTGTGCTTACAGCTTCATGTTTTACTAGTAGATATGGTTGATGCATACCTCTTGTTATTGTCTTCTATGAGTGCAGATCAGTGCATGCTAATGTACTTTTCATGTTACATTAGTCAGCCCTTGTTTTCGTTCGCTCGCTTTGAGCCGAAGCATAGTCCACACCTTGCTATTTGTAGTGAGTGAACTGGATTTATCTTGCGCGAGGGTTAGCGTTCCCTATAACCAGTGTCCCTCTCCATTAAGGGAACCACCCCGACGTGTAGTAACCTCCTCAAAGCCAGGATGTGACGTCACTGAGATGCATGTGAGATAAACCCACTGCGCCGCGATAAGCAGATACAGTTTCAGTGCTTTTAACCTCTTAGCCAAGCAGACCTCGAAGTATAGTCATGCATGCATTACATTAACCCACTTGTATTATTCGCTCTCGTGCCTTATCTTGGTGAATTAAATAAGTGTCTTTGCTCTAAACGAGCACTACAACATGTGTTATACAGTGTCAGTCTTGCCGTGACCATGAACACGTCAGGTTAGTCCCATCTCAGATACTTCCTTCTGGTTCGAGGTGTTAAACCTTCATACCAACTAGGCTAGTTCTCTTCCTGCCCCATGTTAGTAGCTGCGCCAACTGCCACTAGTGTGGCTGTAGCTCTGACCTCTATCTTGGCCAGCAGGCAGAGTGACAACACGTTATATGTATGACATCTGTCGGAGGTTACAACACCTGGCTAACATTGTCTGCATCATTCGACAGGTCGACCTTCACGGAGTTCTATAAGATCTCCTACTTGTGGTTCACGCCCCTAGCAATAACAACGGTTGTCGTCGTGGGTCTCGTGGTCAGCTTTATCACAGGTAAGATTTCGGTTTCATTTGTGTGCTGTATCACATGAGAGACTTGACCTTCTCATGTTACAAATATATCGCCGATGCTATCAATCAGTGTGTATACATATCTGTCATGTATGACTATGGCTGATGTTATGTTCACAATGTTTATTTTTCTTCCTGTGTAAATGTATAATGCTCTTGATGAATGAAAGACGAGTGATTGGAAGGGCCGAATGTAAGACGGGCCTGCGCGCCCAATTTGTGACCCTAATAAAGTTGATTTGATTTGATTTGATTTGATTTTTACATGGATATATGTTATTGTTGTGGACACCTAGTGGCAGCTGGTCACTCTTTATGATTGAAACATTAACAGAACAGAAGTCAGCCCGTGCTCCGGGGCAATGGGTAAACATGTCACATTAGAATGTAAAAACATTAAACCCATTCGGAGCTATAGAGAAGTCATTAGGAAGTAAATGAGAACAAGATACAATGTAGTGATATATTTATACGAAGACTGGGTTGATATAAACCACCACTCGAAACTTTCAGTTAATGAGAATAGGGTACACTGTAGCGATCTATTTATACGAAGATTGGGTTGAAATAAACCACCACTTGAAACCTTCAGTTAATGATAACAGGGTAGCCTGTCATCATCATGTGCCGTGCCGATAAGCGTGGGTGATCATGTTTCGCATCTCACTCGATCACCAAAGTAGTCGATCAGCTCAGTCCAGACCATTCCACGAGGCCAAGCCATCCAATGTATTTACTTCTCAGCCCTCACCTTGTTCCCTTCTTATCGATCATGCCAGTTATCACCAAGTTCCCCAATTTATTTCTTCTCATAATGATACAAAACAATTGTGAATGTCTACGTCTAATTGATCTCATTAACGTACGATTTTCATTTGTTTCTTGTAGGACTTGGTCATTGGTTTTTCTTTTTTCTGTCTGTCTTTGCATTTTCCTCAGAAACCACATTTCCACAGCCATCAGATGTTTTTCAGCTTCTCTGTGAGGGAAGGTCAAGTCCACGCTTCATATCCATACAAAACTATTAACTACAGGCTATTTGTAGCACCTCAACACTCTTTCTCTACCTGCAAATGACGTCTTTTTATTGGTTAGTATGTTTATCATCTTGCAAAAGGCTACCTTCGCAATTCTTGTTTTAATCTCTTCAATCTCCTATCGGATGTTGTGAATGTTCCGAGATAATTACTCCGATACACTTGTTTTAAAATATTCCCAATTGCTTGTATGTTACATTGTGGTATTGCCTTCTTCCTAGTGACGACCATAATCTGTGTCTTCTTACAATTTAAGTCTAACCCATGTTGTTCACTGTGTGCAACAATCCTATCTACTAAATGTTGCAAATCCTGCTCATTGTCAGAAATCAATACTGTATCATCTGCATATCTAATGTTGTTGATGTTACGTCCCCCAATGATGATTCTTTTCATTAACCTACTTCGTTATTAATCCTTATTGCTGTCTGGTGTTTCCAATATATGTTTTTTCTTTACAAGTCTACGGACTTTCCCATCAATTTGTAGATCCGCAAGCATCTCCATCATGCAGCGATCTATTTATACAAAGACTAAAAAAAAACAGACGGTAGACGGTACTACCTGGTTTCTGTTAGCGCCGAACGTTGGGCGGCGCTTACCAAACCCGACACCCCACATTGTGCCAACGGCTTCGGGCGGAAGAGCGCAATTGGGAGGGTACAAGCCTTACCCTGGTGCGAGGAAATGCAAGCTAAAGACAAAATTGTCATGGCAGGGCAGACCAGGCCCTAAGCCTTGGTTGGCGACTGGTCTAGGATCGAAGCTCCGACAGGCGGACAGTTAGAGCATTGCTTTGCTGATCCGGCAGCTTCTGCAGCTTGTCTTGTTCCAGATGTAGGGGTGTTACCTTTCCTCTGGAGTGAACTAGGCAGGCCGAGAGAGGGATCATGCTGCATGGGCAACACATGATCTCTATATTTTAGCCCAGGCTTTGTGCTATGGAGAGGCAATAACTCCATCCCTGGTCTTAACTGGTCTCGGAATCAAAGCGAGAGGCAACTGTTACGGGTTATAAGTCCTTGACAGTTGGCGTAGACATGGGGCGCCACGCGTTGCCTCTGACGGTGGGAGATACCTATAGGTGTCACTGATCAGCTACCGCCCGCCTCAAGCTGGGCAGCCCCCAGCCAATTGGGTGCTGATCCGCCACAGCCTGCCTGCTTCAATGGGTGCTTGGGGCTAGGACAAAATCTGAATCGCAGGCTGTAAAACCAATGCACCAGGTACAAACAAAAATAAAAATAGAAACCTCAAGCTACGGCTTTCAACCTGGAACGTGAGAACCATGTGTCCAGGATTTTCCACTGACTTGACCAATATTGACGATGTGAGAAAAACGGCTGTGATTGATGCCGAACTCAATCGTCTTAACATTGATATTGCTGGCCTGCAGGAGACTCGCCTCGCTGAGGAAGGGTCACTCAGGGAAAACAACTACACCTTTTTCTGGAAGGGTAGAGGGCAGGCAGAAAAAAAGGCAACACGGTGTGGGCTTTGCAGTGAAGAATTCGCTACTGGGAATGATTGAAATTCCAGCAGGAGGAAATGAAAGACTATTATCCCTGCGCTTGGCAACCTCTTGTGGGTTTGCCACCATTATTACTGCATATGCACCGACACTCGATTCCTCTGATGATGTGAAGGATTTGTTCTATGAGGAGTTAGACTCCGTGATCAAGGCAGTTCCAAAATCTGACTACATTTATATGCTCGGTGATTTCAATGCTCGTGTGGGCAAGGACTCGAGTTCATGGCCAGTGTGCCTTGGAAAATACAACATCGGTCGCATGAATGAAAATGGGCAAAGGCTGCTGGAGCATTGCACCAGTAATGACCTATGTATTACAAACTCTTTTTTTAAAACAAAAGAGATGCATAAGGTCACATGGAAACATCCAAGATCCGGCCATTGGCACCAGCTGGACTTCATCATCACACGGAGACAACATCTGAACCATATATCATTGACTCGTAGTTACCACAGTGCTGACTGTGATACAGATCATTCTTTGGTTGTTGCAAGAGTTAGACTGAGACCAAAGAGAATCTACACAGCTAAACACAAATCTAGCCCCAGGATTAATATTATTAACACTCATGATCCTGAAAAGTGCTTTCAGTTTCAACAGCAACTTGAAGACGCTTTCACTGATACACCAGAAAATTGTACAGTAAATGAAAAGTGGGGTCAAATTAAGGAAACTCTTTATAAAACTGCCGTAGGGGTTTACGGCACTGTGGATCATAAGAGGCAGGACTGGTTTGCGGCCAACAGCGAGACTCTGCAGCCCTTGATTGATAAGAAGAAGAAAGCTCTCTTAAGAAACAAGGAAAGACCAACGCGTAACACTCTGAGTGAGCTAAGGCAAGCTAGGAAGGATGTGCAAAAGGCTGCCAGGCAGTGTGCAAATGATTATTGGATCAAGTTATGTGAGTCCATTCAAATCGCAAGTGATAAGGGAGACATAAGAAGCATGTATGAAGGAATAAAGAAAGCCTGTGGTCCAGTGATCAAAAGAAGTGCACCGCTGAAAACCTTGACTGGAGAAGTCATCACTGATAAGAAACAGCAGATGGACAGATGGGTAGAGCACTATTTGGAGCTTTACTCAAGTGAGACCAAACTAGCGGATGATGCCCTTAACGCCATAGAGGCTCTACCAACTCTTGACCACCTGGACACACTTCCCACCATAACAGAAGTTAAGTGTGCTATAAATGAACTTGCATCTGGCAAGGCTCCAGGTAAGGATGGGATTCCAATAGAGGTTATCAGGAGTGGGCAAGACACACTCACTCTACAGATCCACCAGCTAATAGAGCTATGCTGGCGTTTAGGACAAGTCCCACAGGATTTCAAAGATTCAAACATCATAACGCTGTACAAGAACAAGGGCGATCGGAGCGACTGTAACAACTATAGGGGTATCTCACTTCTGTGTATTGTTGGAAAAGTATTTGCCAGAATTGTTCTGCGCAGACTTCAAGTCCTAGGAGATCAAGTCTACCCCGAATCACAGTGTGGCTTTCGACAGAACCGGTCTACCACTGATATGATATTCTCATTGCGACAAATGCAAGAAAAATGCCGTGAACAGAATCAACCACTGTTTATTGCCTTCATCGACCTCACAAAGGCATTTGATTTGGTCAGTCGTGAGGGTCTGTTCAAGGCACTAAAGAAGATTGGCTGCCCACCAACTCTTCTGTCCATTGTGGAATCGTTCCACACAGGCATGAAGGGTATAATCAAGTTTGATGGTGCAACTTCTGAAGAATTTGAAATCAAGAGTGGAGTTAAGCAAGGTTGTGTACTAGCTCCCACCCTCTTTGGAATATACTTTTCACTTCTACTGAAATATGCATTTCGTGATCAGGATGGTGGTATATACATTCACTCACGCTCAGATGGCGGCCTCTACAATGCTCAGAGATTGAAGGCTAAGACCAAAATTAGGAGGGTACTGATCAAAGAGTTGCTTTTTGCAGATGATGCTGCAGTTACGACCCACTCTGAGGAAGAATTGCAATGTCTACTATCTGCATTCTCCAATGCTTGTTCTGAATTTGGTTTAACAATTAGCAAAAAGAAGACACAGATTATGTCACAAGGTGCACATGGGGTACCATCAATCTTTATTGACGACGCTGAACTAGAGATAGTAGACCATTTTACATATCTAGGATCAGTGGTTAATAGCAAATTATCCCTAGATCAGGAAATCAACATCCGGATTGGTAAGGCAGCAACAACAATGAACAGGTTAACAAAAAGAGTATGGGAGAACAGGAAGCTTACTGCCAAAACAAAAGTCCTTGTCTATCAAGCCTGTGTCCTTAGTATTCTTCTCTATGGCAGTGAAACCTGGACAACTTACTCACACCAAGAGAACAATTTAAACAGCTTTCATATGCGGTGTCTGCGAAGAATTCTTGGTATTAAGTGGCAAGACAAAATCACAAATACTGAAGTATTGGAAAGATCAGGTTGTGTGACAGTTTATTCCATGCTCAGTCTTCGTAGACTTAGATGGATAGGACATCTTAGGAGGATGGATGATGGTAGAATACCAAAGGATATCTTTTTTGGTGAATTACAGATGGGTAAGAGATCTCAGGGTCGGCCTCTACTACGATACAAAGATGTGTGTAAGCGGGACATGATTGATACAGGCATTGATAATGCACATTGGGAGCAAGTCGCCGCTGAACGTGTTGCATGGAGGGCAAATATCAGAAATGGAATAAAGTCAAAGGAGAAAATTATTGCAGAAAAGTCACACACCAAGCGTTTGAGACGTAAGATGGTGCATGATGGTGGAAATGACCACTTGTTCACATGCACCCACTGTGAACGGACATTTACAGCGCAAATTGGCCTTATCAGTCACACTCGCTACCGCCATAGTTAAAAGTTATTATGCCTTTTTAGAGCACAAACTATCGTCTGTCAAGACGGCAAGGTGCCAATGAGTGAGTGAGTGAGAAAAAAAAACAAAAGGTCGCTTAAAGGTCGACAGGGTCGACTTAATTGTACAGGTTTTTGTTTTTTTTTATTATCCCATATGGCTCAGTCTCTTTCCGCAGCGCGGAAAGCGTCGCACAAAGCATGAATTCCGTAGCTCCATCGACGACTCTCAGGAGTCTCCGAAAATATGCACTCGTAATCCGAAGATCGCGGTCCGGAATCGAACTCACAACCTTCATTATATTATACAAAGACAGGGTTTAAATAAAACAACCAGGTTAAACCCTCAAGCGTATTAAACTTACGTTGCTCTACATATACGTGTTAGATCAATGGGCACTCGGCGAGTGAAGTGGTATGTATCACATCGGCAGCATTTACTTCCCAACTCATTACTTAGTACCCATTTAAGGCTGGTTCTGTCGGGGTGGCCAGATCCGTTTTTAACGTCGCCTCGATGCGGATTCGAACCCATATCCACCGGGCCAATAGTCGAGCCTCTAGCCATTACACAACTGCATCCACCCAGTATGTCACAGTACCTTTACCAGCCAATAAGGAAGACAATTTATGAAGAATTTCACGACTCACAGATATAACGACATTATTTCCCTTGAAAAAATCGCTAACTATGTCATGTTGCGTTGTCAATGTGGAGGTGATGATTTATTTACTTATACAACACACTGACGGTGGGTGCCATTAAAAACATCTCAATGACGCGTGCCATTCCCCATACTTATTATATCATCATGTGCGATGCTGGTAAGCGTGGGCTGTCGTGCCTCGCCATCTCACTCGATCACCAGAGTTGCTCAGTGTTCTTGTCTCGTCCATACCATGTGGTCAAACCATCCAAGTATTTACTTCTCTGCCTTCCTCTTCTTCTTTTCCCAATAGTCTTGCCAGTTGTCACCAAGTTCTCCAATTTATTTCTTCTCATTACGTGACCAAAAAAATGTGACTGTGTATGTCTACTTTCTCTAATCAGTTTACGATTTTCATTTATTTCTTGTAGGACTTGGTCATTGATTTTTCTGTCTAGTCATGGTATTCTTTACATTTTCCGCAGACACCACATTTCCACAGCCATCAGATGTTTTATTCAACCTGTTTGCTCATTGTCCACGCTTCACATCCATACAAAAGCACAGTCCTATGTAGCACCTCAGCACTCTTTCTCGATGTAAATGGCATCTTTTTATTGGGCAGTATGTTTTCCATCTTGCAAAAAGGCTACCTTCGCCATGACGATTCTTTTTTCTAATCTCTTCAAGACTTTTTCCATAAGATAGTATGACTGTTCAGAGATAATTGTATTGATTTACTTGCTTAAGAATATTAACATTTACTTGTATATTACATTGTGGTATTTCGTTCTTCCTGGTTCTTCCATACTCTTTGTCTTCTGACAATTTAATTCTAACCCTAGTTGTTCACTGTGTACAACAACCGCATCTAGTAAAGTTTGCAGATCGTGCTCATTGTCTGCCTTTATATCTAATGTTATTGATATTTCTTTCTCCAATTATAATTCCTTTCACATCTTGTTTTTTTTTTAATATGTTGCATATCCCTTACAGGACTTTGCAGTCAACACGAGCATTTCTCAGTTGCTGTTGATGTACTAGTCAAACTTTGCGTTCAGTAGTTTGCCATTGCTTTCTGAACGACCGGCTCACACACCGCCGTTAAGTTACCAGAGCGGCGCGATTCGTTGCCGAATCTCGCGCAGCTGTTTTCCCCACGTGAATATACTGGATTACGAACAACATCGTTAACACCTTGGCCAGGGAGACCGGTTTATATCTTGTACATTTCTGAAAATAGTTTCACTGTACAGGGAAAAAGATCTGGAGATACTACACATCCCTGTCTCACACCTCTCTTAATAGGCGGATATTGACCTACTTCATTATCAATCTTTATGGCAGCTTGTTGTTTTCAATATATGTTTACACATCCCTGTCTCGCACCTCTCTTAATATCTGATATTGACTTACTTCATTATCAATCCTTATGGCAGCTTGTTGTTTCCAATATATGTTTCTTACAAGTCTAAGGTCTTTCTCATAAATTTGTAGATCTGCAAGCATATCTATCATGTTGACATGTCTTACTTTATCGAAGCCTTTGTGTAGTCAATAAAGCAAAGGTGTAGATCTTTGTTTACTTTTACAGAACGTTTAATTAATGTTCTCAGCATATATACAGCATTTACTGTACCCTTGCTTTCTAGAAGCCCACATTGTTCTTCTCCTATTTCGGTTTGCATTTTCTTCATAATTCTTTGCGTGATAATTCTTAGCAAAGTCTTCACGATGTGGCTCTTTTTACTAATTGTTCGATGTTGATCATATGTCAAGACTCCTGATTTTTTGGGATTGCAATAAATATAGAATTGCATAATTCAGTAGGTATATCTCATGTATAATATATTGCGTTCAGCAGTCTGGTGATCTGGTCTATTCCATATTCTTCTAAGGCGTTGATCATTTCTGTTGTGATGTTATCAGAAACGGGGGCCTTGCCATTTTCATATGGTTAAGTGCATTCTGAACTTCCATCTTCAAAATTGATGGTCGTTAATTATTATTCCAAAGATCATACTGTGACCAGCGTCATATATTCTGAAGGGACTGGGAGATCACTGTAGTGCATGCCCCATTTCTAACAAGAGAAGTTGGGCCCCATCCTCTTCTATCTTCAATAACCCCAGAATATGGCCCTCGAGTTATCTGCAGGCGTCGTCTTATTAATTTAGTCTAGGAGATATAGATTATGGCCCTGGTGAGAATAGTAAACACTAACTGGGATTCTGCCCCTTCTCCAAGGATTCTTTTAGCTCATGAGCCCCCTTTTTATCAATTCTGAGGAAAGTCTGGAGAATTCTCTCAGCCTGATTTATGTTAAGAAAGCATGGATGTTGAGCATTTGATAGACCTAGAGTCTTCTCTCCCCAATTAAGTAATTCATCATGAGTGGAGTTGTTTTGACAATTTTACATTTAACAAATTCCAGTAGACATTGACACATGTTTTACACACATAAGATGGAGAATCAACAGATAGGTTTGACTGACAAATCAACATAAGGTCAGTTAAGGTTCATCATTTATTGACTGGCCTGTGTCCTCTGGCCTGTTACATACATTATCCGTTGTGGTTTACACAGGATAACATAGAAATTGGCATATAGGCCCAAGTTTACCGTCAATCAACAAATAAACATCAATGAATAATATGTCAACAAGTGTGGAAACATTGTAAACATTTAAATGTTGTACATTATAAGTGTGGAGATGATAATTCAACATTTAGGTATCTGTTCCTGAAATGGGTGTTGTGTGTTCCTTAGAGAAATGTAACTTGTGATTGGGAGATTAGGATAAGCCTCGGTCCATTGTCTGATGGATCCACTTCAGTTCTGCCCGTGTAGCTTCTCCGAAGGCTTCCCATACTCTGCTCATGGCTTAGTCATCTTCCATCTCACGTGTGGTTCATCTCTTTCTCTCTCTTCCCTCTTTCTGGTCTGGGTTGGTTGGTTGGCCAGTTGGTTGCCACAAAGAATTCACTGTGTAAGATTCACATAGATATGTACAATCCTACCAATGCAATATTCTAGAAGTAGGTCGGAAGAAACCTAAATTCCTGAAGTAGGAACTAGCCCCCCCCCCCCCCTCTTCTTTTCTCTGATCTAGTGTTGGGTTAATTTGGGGTGGTCAGAGTTTATCACACTGTGTACGCCTGGTATCAGCTGGTTCTTGCTGTATGTAAGTTCTCATTGGACCTGGTGTCAGTGAGGCGTGTACAGTAAGACAGTGACAAGAGTGAGGAGGTGTCAAAATGCATATGAATAAATGGCATACATTTATAACATCTCTATCACTCAATTGGGTTTGTAGTGTGTATAAATGGTTCTCTGTGTTTTCCCAATTAACCAACTTTTCCTTCTTCTTTGTATAATAACTCCTCTCCCATTACCTGTTGTTGTTGTGGTGTTGAGTGTTTGGTGGTGTGGTGTTGTGTTTTAAGTTATGTTGATTAGTGGGTTAAGTCAACTTCTGGTGATGGAGTTCCGCGAAGCATAACTTTTCTGATGTAATGCAGTTCATGAGTGCCCTTATCTAAGTAAAATCTGACATAAATATAAATATTTATTCCATCAAACCCTATTTATTCAATATATGAAGGAGAAAGGGAAGATATGATTTCTCCTTCCGCTCTCTAGATTGTAAATAGGCATAAATAAGTCTGTTTTAAAACGAGGCACTTGTTCTAGTACACGAACTGTCTTATGAGCTGTAGATAGTGATAGTAATTTAAGCAGTGTTTCTGCTGAAATGTACAAGATTGCCTTAGAATCATCACTTCGTACAGTTGTCTAGAATAGAATGTAGTATTATTATTATGCACTTCCTAAAGTTAATAACTATCTTTAAGAATATCAGAGATTGCAGTATTCGAAGAGAGTATTAGATTGTCAGTTTGCCCGGGAAACGGCTCTGCATCGTCAGAATCTAACAGTCAAGCATTTTTCACTTCAGAGGTTTTAATTTACAATAATACATTTCAATTGACGTTACAAACACTGGATACCATTACTTGATACTTGATACATCTGGTCATCAGTTTAATCTAAGGAGTCACAAGCTTACCTCGGATTCAGACATTCTGCCGTTCTTGTTTGAAAATTCGGTCACGCCAGCTTTTGCGTCTGCTCGTCAAGCTGTCTGCAGTGGAAGTGCGCAATTAACATATTCTAAGCAGGCGTCCTAGCGGAGGCGTTGTCACGTGTCTGTTTCTATCCAATGATCTCCTGAGCTTTGGCTGATGAAATAAATCCAAGAATTGACGTCATCTGTCAATCGTTCATTTTCAGTTTTGATTTTGCGTTCGTTTTCAGTTTTGATTTCGGTTTGAGTTTGTGCAGTCAATTGTTATATTTTCCCCTCTCTTTTGCGTGCATTCTTGGTAACTGAATAATGGTGCTTAGCGGTTATGCCACAACCAGTAAAATCTGATGTTTTTCTATTATGATTTTGCCATCTTTAGTTTTTAGGCAACCCGTTGATGTGTGTTGTTTTGTTAGTGATGTCATTAATTCCCCATACTATAATGCTATTTATTCCAGGGCCCAACTCTATCCACGATGTGCCCACAAAATACCAGATCCCGGTGTTTACTAGAATCTTGGGCTGCCTCCCAGACTCAGTTTTGTACAAGCTCAACTGCTGCAGGCATTTCGAAGATCCTGAGGTACATATTTAGGTCATCTATGGCTGTTAGAGTACATGTGTATTCGGTGTTTGTGTGTATGTTAGGATGTGCTGGTGATGATACCCGCACCCCCTCCCCCTGAAAGCAACAAATCTGAAAGATCTACAGAAAATGATCGATGCAATAGCTGCAACCAGTGCAAAAATCACTGGAAGTTTTACTAATAAGGAGACAAAGGTATATAGGTAAATTTTTATCTTCTTCTTCGTACATCCTTAGACGTCAATCTGAATAGATGAAAAAACAGCAGTCAGCTTGAGCTTGTTGACATCTCCATAGAGATAAACAACACGTTTAGAGATGTGTTCCAGAAAATAAAAAGGCAGGAATATGACGAAATAGGATTGTATAATACGGAGAAAATCTTATTGAATAAGTGACTGTCCAGTCGACATCAAGAACGCCCAGAGAGAGAGAGAGAGAGAGAGAGAGAGAGAGAGAGAGAGAGAGAGAGAGAGAGAGAGAGAGAGAGAGAGAGAGAGAGAGAGAGAGAATGAATGAATTAATGAATGCATGAATGAATGATTGAATGAATGAATTAATTAATTAATTAATTAATTAATTATTGAACCAACATAAACAGTTAAAAGGTAAGAGTTCGAATGGAAAATATGTGAAGCAATGTCCTTGTACAAGATCTATCGCTCCAGGCAATTCTTTGATGCGTGTTGAGGATATGGTGCTCTCAGACAGGCTTGTGGCTGCCCTGTACTATTAGTGGGGAATCAATTTGATGACCTCCACTTGACATCCACATCAACATGGGACATATACTAACTACGCAACTGTGCTGGGTAGCTTTACATTTTAGGCGGTGGGGAGATTTTGCCAGAAATTCGCAATTTCAAACTTTTTTTTTTTTTTTTTTTTTGCGTATCCTTTTACAGGACTTAGCTGTCAACAGCAGCATCTTTCAGCTGTCTGTTGATCTCTTGGCAAGATTACGCTCAGTAGTTTGCCATTGCTTTCTGAGCGGCCGGCTCAGTATCCGCAAGTCACGAGCGGGGGTCGAACCACCTCAGTTCTCGCTCCGCTGCGAGACTCTGCGTGATAAACGGGATTACAGAGAGAAAGTGTTGTAACCCCACAGCCAGAGAGACCGGCAATTTCAAACTAAAGAGACATATTTAACGTATCCAGTATGCCCACGAGCTCTCCAATAATTGTCCTGACATGCTAGAGTTCGCATTATGCAGAACAGAGAAAATAAGTTTTGCCTCACCCGCTCCTTTTGAGGACAAACTCTGTGGAGATGTCAACAAGCTCAAGCCGACTGCTGCTTTCTTTGGATTCATTCAACATTGACGTCTGAAGCTGAACGAAGAAGAGGAATCCATACACAACACTGGATAGTGCTTAACTTGTTGTTTTCCCTCTTAATATAAAATTGAGGGACATCGTGTGACTACATTTGTCTGTTCCCTGTTTCCTGTTTGGTAATTTGCACTTTTGGATCGTTCTTTATCTCCAGGCGATTAGATCTGACGAGAAGGACATAGAAATTATTATCGAACCACCAGACAGTGAAAACTCAATCCCAAGGGAAAAGGCTGGAGTAGATAACACAGCATACAACAACATCAATGGATCGATAGGTAAGCAATACTGGCTTACATACAGCAGCACGCCAATGTATACAGGGACAGATTTATTGAGTGGAATTGCTTCAATATTATGACGTCCAAATCTGTCTAGTGTACAGCTGGTTTATTTTACGGCCTGGGTTGTGTGAGCTGTTTCTAAAATAGTGTACAGCTGGTTTAATTTACGGCCTGGGTTGTGTGAGCTGTTTCTAAAATAAGAAATGGGTCCGAATTTCTGTAGCGAACGGCGTACCAACGCATTTCGTAATCCCGCATACCGCGTTCGAAACACAGCTGCCGGCAATTTTGAAGCAGCCCAAAAATGCTGGGTTGACAGCAACGTCCTGTAAAGCACGTCGTAGTCAACCCTAGCTAACTTGTTGCGGTTAACTCTCCCCTGATCAGACGTATAGTGTTCCAGGAAATGGATGGGAAGCTGGCAGAACCAGATATCCTGTTGAGCATGTGTTGCTTGTTGTTTATTTGGGCCATGCGCCGGCAGGCTCGCCCTGACCTTCAAGAATCATCGGGATATTGCTTAACTATATCGACGACACAAGTGCAGCATGTTAGCATTGTGTTCACCCAAACATTACAACACCTTGGCAATTTTTCCCTGACACCAGACATATACAAACTTAGAGTGCTCGTCCATTATTTTAACATTACTAAGCCAGGCTTTTAGTGCAGTAAATATTACAGCCTTCTGTGGAAACATGTGACGTGTGCTCACCTTGTCTGTCATCTACAATGCTGGTGAGTTAATGTACCATTTCACATATATTTCTTCCTATCCGTTTGCTCGAGCTGTCTGTGATCCAACAGCGCCGTAGTCACTGCATTATTTCACAAATATCGTTTTCAAGCTGTGTGCTCAATTTGTCTGAGGTCCTAAAATACTGAAGCCAATGAACTATTTCATATATATATATATATCCCATCCATTGGCACCTTGCCGTCTTGACAGACGATAGTTTGTGCTTTAAAAAGGCATAATAACTTTTAACTATGGCGGTAGCGAGTGTGACTGATAAGGCCAATTTGCGCTGTAAATGTCCGTTCACAGTGGGTGCATCTGAACACGTGGTCATTTCCACCATCATGCACCATCTTACGTCTCAAACGCTTGGTGTGTGATTTTTCTGCAATAATTTTCTCCTTTGACTTTATTCCATTTCTGATATTTGCCCTCCATGCAACACGTTCAGCGGCGACTTGCTCCCAATGTGCATTATCAATGCCTGTATCAATCATGTCCCGCTTACACACATTTTTGTATCGTAGTAGAGGCCGACCCTGAGATCTCTTACCCATCTGTAATTCACCAAAAAAGATATCCTTTGGTATTCTACCATCATCCATCCTCCTAAGATGTCCTATCCATCTAAGTCTACGAAGACTGAGCATGGAATAAACTGTCACACAACCTGATCTTTCCAATACTTCAGTATTTGTGATTTTGTCTTGCCATTTAATACCAAGAATTCTTCGCAAACACCGCATATGAAAGCTGTTTAAATTGTTCTCTTGGTGTGAGTAAGTTGTCCAGGTGTCACTGCCATAGAGAAGAGTACTAAGGACACAGGCTTGATAGACAAGGACTTTTGTTTTGGCAGTAAGCTTCCTGTTCTCCCATACTCTTTTTGTTAACCTGTTCATTGTTGTTGCTGCCTTACCAATCCGGATGTTGATTTCCTGATCTAGGGATAATTTGCTATTAACCACTGATCCTAGATATGTAAAATGGTCTACTATCTCTAGTTCAGCGTCGTCAATAAAGATTGATGGTACCCCATGTGCACCTTGTGACATAATCTGTGTCTTCTTTTTGCTAATTGATAAACCAAATTCAGAGCAAGCATTGGAGAATGCAGATAGTAGACATTGCAATTCTTCCTCAGAGTGGGTCGTAACTGCAGCATCATCTGCAAAAAGCAACTCTCTGATCAGTACCCTCCTAATTTTGGTCTTGGCCTTCAATCTCTGAGCATTGTAGAGGCCGCCATCTGAGCGTGAGTGAATATATATATATATATATATATATATATATATATATATATATATATATATATATATATATATATATATAAATATATATATATATATATATATATATATATATATATATATATATATATATATATATATATATATATATATATATATATATCCCAGTCGTGTGCTCAAGCTGTCTATGATCCTACGATAATGATGAGCCAATGCACTGTTTCACACTTATCTCTTTCTAGGCACAATCTCGTGTATATACGCTCTAAAGACAATGTCTAAATCTGGCAGTCACGCTCGCTGCCCTACCCTGAAAATCACTGTGTAAAACAAACGCAATCGTTACTTCAGGTAGTCACAAGCTACGTTGTAGCCTACCATTCTTTTGGATGAAATAAACGCACACATAATCTTATACCATGCAATTCCGGGATTCCAGTTTGCGAGAGAAAAAAAAAACATCTCCATTTACAACAGTAACTAAACAAGTGTTCAACTTACACACGAGAGAACGTGTTCTGATTAGAAATACGTAATTATCTTATTTTTGCCTACGGCGTATAAGAATTTCTTGTTGAAACAGCTAACAGGAGGCGCTGGAGACAACCTATCTTCCCGCTTTCCTGGGCTCAATAACTAGCCTCTTGTAGCAATAACTGTTAACCACATACTTCTTTCTTGTACATAGCACACATACCTTATATCTATAACTAATAATATATAACCTAGACTGTGGCAACGTTAGACACCACAAGGCGGATGGATATCGAAAAGGTCGATGCCTGGGCTACATTTCAACATTCCAAAAATCACATCAGAAAAAGAATGTGTGCAGCACTTGGGAGTTTGCTTTGCTAACATGTGGATGCTCGCCGATGCACGGAGTTAGCGCAATGTTCTTACATGCTCAGTGTGTGATCTACCAGAGTAGACTGACGCCTGTGTGGACCTACATGAGTGTAGTGACCTTGATTCTTTGTAAATCTAATCCAATACACCAGAAGTGAGTCAATGAAGGTGTATGTTTTAGTCGTCCTTAGACCTACACTAGTGAACAGGTTCACAGTTAAAGCCTACATATACCTGACTGATGTATATTAATCTTACAATAAGATTTCTTTTTCCGTCGGATACATCGATCTTTCCTATTCACCCCAGAGATTTAGGGAAGTAAAACACTATTAAATCTATCTATTAATACAAATTGGGGGAAAGAAAATCAAAACTACAGACCATAGTTCGATAACATAATTGAGCTTGGCAGTAACGTGAAGGTAGGAATTTTCAGATTCAGAACAACACGATGTAGACTCAGAGCACACCTCCACCGATTCTGAATGACTCTGCCACTTGGAGCCGTGGGACACCAAAACAAACCCCAGAACACATGCAAGACTGTCCTCGCTTGACCAGACACCGAGAAGAAATCTGGCTACAGGAGAGACTCTTCGAGGAAAACTACGAGATCAGCGAAAACCTCCAGCGAAACGTGAATGGCGGATGAAGAATATCAGATTCATTCATTCAAGAAAAACTACTTCTGGTTTTGTGTACAGAACACACATGTTGACTGTGGACTAAGGTGGATAAAGTATTAGAGGTCGACATCCAATGCTGTTTATAAACATAAAATGCAATATAATGTAGGATATCTCAGAAACCAAGAAATGAAAGAACCATTTACGGTCATAGTCTCCAATAAGTAATGGGTCTTGCAACACTTAGTAGACATGGAGAACACAAAGAGTAGTTGGCAACAAGTTAAAAGCATTTGGAGCGAGGCATGTATGGAAGTCCTTGGAAGAAAGGAACGTAAACATAAAGTCTGGATAACGCTGGAAATCCTTTAAAAACATATAAGAATGGACAAATGAAAAGGCGTAATTAATAGCAAAACCAGAACTGATGAACTCAGAGCTCAAATAAAATATACAGAAGCTAACAAAGAAGTTAAGAAGCACACACGGGCAGATAAAATATCACATTTAGATTCTCTAGCAAGAGAGATAGAGGATTTATAAAATTAATAAAGGCAAATTTCTTACCAACATTAAAAATCAAATGAACAGGTGGGTTGAATACTCGAAAGATCTTTTGAATAACCTAGTTCCAAACTGCACTTCTGATATCCAGAAGTGGAACTGGATATCAATTGTGGAAAACCTTCTAAATAAGAAATTAGAAAAGCTATCAAAAGAAAGGAAAATTGCTGGCCAGATGGTATCGCAACAGAAGCTATTAAATCAACACCGACATTTCATCCGAACAACTGTACAACTTATTTGGTAGAGTCCGGGAGACCCAAGAAATGCCAGCGGACTGGAGAGAACAATACCTGGTCAAGTTACCTAATAAAGGGGATCTGCAGGAATGAAAATAATAGAGGAAAACATGTTGCCGGTACCTGTAAAAAATAGTAAGCAGGATCATTCTAGAGAGATTAAGGGATACCACGGACAAACATTAAGGTGTTGACAGGCAGGCTTCCGGTCAAACAGATCCTGCACACGTCATAGACTTAAGACGAGGCAGGTTGGATGGCACAGGCGGAAATATCTATACGTCAGGTGTGTGATCTAGAGACCATCAATATTGATAAGAGCGGATTGAAGTATCGGAAGACATGGCAAACGGACACAATGTAATAGTATTTATAGCACTGGGTCATGCGTTCAGAGAATGGGCTGCGGGCCGCACAGAGTTTGAGGTGCAACAACTGATCCAGAGTAACACACATCAAGGTGACATAGTGATCTATACTGATGGGTCAGTGGTGAGAACCAAACGGCATGGTTGGGGTTTCATTGCGAAGGCTAATGGACAATTCTTAAAAAAGGAGAATAACATATGAGTCTACGACCTCCAGCATGAGAATGGAGGTGAAAGCAGTCACAGCGGCATTCCGTTGGTTAGAGTTGACACACATTGTATTCATTACAGACTCAAGGAGTATGCTTAGTAAGGTGGAGAAAGGAATGTTTCGTGTGTAATGGCTCACCTCGCTTCTGAGGTCACAGGTTGTTAGAATTGTATGAATATTTTGCCCTAGGCATGCGGGAGTGCGTGGGAAATGAACAGGCTGATAGGCTGGCAGGGAATGCACCTCTTGGTGATAGATTACCTATGACAAGGGTGGTGTGGCAGGGGTTCTGGTATGATCTTAAAACAGAAGGAAGACCAGGAGAACTTTCAATCAGCTAGCGATGGGAATGACTAGTTGTGTGACTCTTCGCTGGCTGTTGAACGAGGGGACGGAGCGCGTATGGGAATATCCTGAGTGCAGTGATGACAGTTCTTAGCTCAGCTCAACTCAACAGTTTCTGCACAAACTAAGTAGTCATATTACCTATAATAATAGAGCAAAGTATTTGCCACTTAATATTGGATGTGTGGAATATGAAAAGACCTTTGCTAGCATTGGCAGAGAATCCCTTTGGAGGGTGATACGACAATCCCATTAAAAAATCATTAACTTAATAAAGACAACAAATACAGTATAGAGTTCTTCATGAGAGAAAACTAACAGATGCATTTGAAATGAAAACAGGAGTACGACAGAGATGTCTTTAGTCACTATTATTATTTTTACGGACTACATACTGGGTCATGAAAACAACATAACCACAAGACATGGCATATAATGGAATCTAACAAAGCAACTTGATTATTTCGACGATATTACTCTCCTATCACACTGTCAACAACCTGATTTCATACAATCATGCGGACCCTTCATTCACCCCTCGTAACTACAAACACATCGTTGGGTAAATGGACTATCACAATTCATGTTTAATTACAATTTATAAAGCTCGCTCTCTGAGCATACACAGTTAACATTCATTACTCAATTGCAATCTATTATCATTGATTAAGTGTAACTATACCATGTCTAAACTATACACCGCAAGGGAAAACACAGATGTCATGTCACACCGACTGTCAGTCTCCGTCTGACTCAATTCACATGTCCAGTCCAGTTTCTTGTCCCCCTTTCTCGTGCTGTTAGTTGTGCGGCGTGCTGTCACACTTGCCACGTCGTCCAGTCCTCGTAGCCTACAGCTATACTAGAGTTCAGTCTGTTTACGGGTAATCCCCGTGCTTACGTTACTCTGTCCTATTACGGGAGTGAATCCCGTTATGTCCTAGTTATGTCCTAGCTATGACACATGCGTGTCCTGCCTAGGTCTGGTCCTAACACTGGTTTGGAGTACTATCTCCTTCTACTGTCTTTCTCTATGTATACTCTTGTATAGAGTCCCTATTATGTTCTGTCTTTGTCCTTTACTTTCCTCTGTCCTTGTCCTACTTGTGTCTATGTCTATCTTACTTCTATCTATGTCTCTTCTACTTCTATCCCTGTCTATCCCAGCACCTTGACACACACACGCCATCAGATGCAGGACGAACTAATCACACTTGGTGATATCTTACAACAATCAGGTCTAAAGATTCATTAACGAAAGACAAAGATAATGAGATTAAACCTAGCAACAACAAAAAAAAAACAACCCAATGTCCTCTCCCTTAGTGAAACCCCACTTCAAGAGGCAGAATATTACATCTACTTGGGAAGCAATGTGGACAAGCATGGGGGAACAGATATGGATACTAAAATAAGAATATAAACGGCAAGAGCAACTTTCATAGCACTATGAAATTTGTGAAAGTCAGAGGAAACTAAACTTAGCACCAAACTTAGAACTGTTAACTCCAGTGTTAAATCAGCACTGCTGTATTGGTCGGAAAGATGGAGAACAACTAAATAAATTACAAATAAACTACAAACATTCACTTACTGATTCCTGTGAAGAATAGTGTGAATGAAAAAAAGAAATGGTATGACAGAATCACTTATGGAGAGAATCAAGCAAATGTCAGTGAACCAAGAAGTGAAGTAAATGCTCTGACGGGCGAAGGGCGGATGGAGAAAAAAGAATAATCCGATGTCAGTTGTCGAGACCAGCACCTGATGCCAATATGAGATGTCGGCATTTGATGAGTGTTAGCGCTATTATGTATGAACTATGAGAGGAGAACCAAGGAAGCTGCAGACGATCGTGGAGATCTACAAATATGGCGTGAAGAATAATATGCACATTTTGAAATAAACAAGACAATGAATGAATCACCCAAATAAACGAGAAGTAGATTGTGAGCTTTACTAAAACACGACTACAAGAGACAAATTGGACGTTGCGGCCAAAGCCTTCGTCAGCACAGGACAAACAAATACAAACCAACACAAAACTACATGAAACACACTATGACAATATTAAACTATTAAACTAATTAAAATTAAATGTACTCATCTGAATACCGTGTCCTAGCTTGGAAGGTCTGACACACGTAGGGCGCCAGTGGATCAATAGACCGGATGTATGGTACACGGGTCAAAGGTCAAGCGGGAAGGGAGTGGGGTGGAGACGCGCCCATGTGTGCGGAAAAGTGAAATTAGAGACCGGCAAAGATGTTACGGACGCAGATGACAATTAGAAATTATAGTTAAGCGCTCGAAACACCGCTGTGGAAACCTATATAGTGTTAGTACACACAGAGAGGCATGAGTGGCGGTCGTTCAGAAAATGATGGCAAAACACCGAACGTAAATCCGCCAAGAGAGTTGACTGTGATGTCATACAAAGGATCTGCACGTACCCAGATGGTGGACTGTAAGCTAGGGGTGGGAGGGTGGGGTGGGAAGTTAAATGAAGCTGTGTTGGACATTAAGGCCGTGAGGGGAGAGTGTGCCCAACTGGAAGATGAGACGGTGTTCCAATGTCTTCCGATCCCGTTCGTGGGATGCGCATGATTTGATGGCCGTGACCTGTATGTCGGCTACGCCATGGTGGTCAGGACTGTTGAAATGTATGGATACTGGTTTCTGGGCGCCGCTGGTGATGTCAGAAAGATGTTGTCGAAATCTGTCCCCAAGACGTAATCCTGTCTCACCGACATATCTCATGTCGCAACGTGTGCAGGTAATCGCATAGATGACGTTGCGACTGATGCATGAGAAACCCTCACGGATGTGGAAGGTCGTCTTAGGGAATGTCAGACTCTGGGTTTGAAGTACGTATGGACAGGTCTTGCAAACCGATCGAAGACACGCCACCGTGCCAGGAAGAGACTGGTGAGGTTGGGGTAGCCTGCTATGGACCAGCACATCTCTGAGGTTACGATCCCGCTTATATGCCACTAGAGGAGCCTCTGAGAAGACATCACGAGTGGTCGATTCCGCCCGGAGAATGGATAGATGTTTCAAAAGGATATTCTTAGCAGCAATATTGTGGGGATGATAAGTAAGTGAGAGGACAGGTCTATTGTTTCGTGGTTTCGGCCTGGAGGAGAGAGCCTCAGTGCGACTGATAGACTGGCAGCGGTGAAGAGCTGTAGATAGAACATTATCAGGAAATATTTTGAAATAAGAACAATTGTCAATTTATTCAGTTTAAATGAGTTGTTTCCCTTACAGATTTAATGCAAACAGTTTCTCTGTCCTTGAGTTTTACTTCATGTTTCAAGTCACTGAAAGTTACGGTAATCATGTGGCTAATACACTGCTCCAGTGGTGTAAAGTATTAGGTCACGACATCATGAACGGGTGTGTTCAGTCTGCAGCCTTTCCTTTCCCGACAATGTTTAGACAATTCTGATAATGGTACGGTACTCATCTGTACTGGTGTGGGAAAAAAGCCAGCCACTACTGCGGATTGACTCAGATCACTAATCTCTACGCCACCACGGCTCTGGGAGTAAGCAGGCATGTTATATTTCAGCTGTTTTTTTTTCCACAAACATGCTGATATTATGAGTATCAAAACTTTATAGAGAGAATAACATGAAACAAGAACATGCAAGCCTCAGATATTGTCCTCTCTCACATTCCTTAGAAATAGGGGTCCCAAATATTATGTTTATGCACAGACACTTTAGAATATAGGTCATAAATACTTGCGCTATGCTCTGCGAGATTTATATGATGTGCTTTGTGCGGCGCCATGCCCTGTGAGATTTACATTAATGTGCTTTGAAATGTGCAGTTTCTTTTGAATGTTGTACAATTTACATGATTGTTTTCCCCATCCAGATGGTCAAGCACTGCAGGAATTCTCCCCTCCAAATTACACGGAATGTGTGCAAGGTCAAGGAGATAAGTACGCATACACGAATTGCCTGACACTGGCGATAGGATCTGACAGCCCACCCAATCTCAGAGAGAGGTTTATCGTGGAGCGATTTTAATATACATCTAGAACCAGTCTCTATCCAATAATACAGACATTATCTCCAATCTCTCTCTCTCTCTCCTTAGACATCCGTGGCTTTACGGCAAGCAGACATTTCAGTTATTTAGTTATGTAGTTATCTGCTGATGTATCATCCTTGCACTCCGGAAAAGTCCATAGGTGCTCAGAAGCTCTCCCATCATATACATTAGAGTCCGGCGGCTAATAGTGCCAGTTCTGTGTTGGTTGACAAGGCCCTTCATTGTCTTGTATCTGGCCACGCCAATTCTAACTTCCAAGTCTTTCATTCCGGACAACGAAGTGGATTCACTTGCATCAATGTCCTCCGCTCTCCACATACCTTTAAGGGCAGCAGCAATTATATATTATAAATTATATAATTATAAAATATTTGGTAAATATGATAACGATATATATATATATCATTGGCACCTTGCCGTCTTGACAGACGATAGTTTGTGCTTTAAAAAGGCATAACTTTTAACTATGGCGGTAGCGAGTGTGACTGATAAGGCCAATTTGCGCTGTAAATGTCCGTTCACAGTGGGTGCATGTGAACACGTGGTCATTTCCACCATCATGCACCATCTTACGCCTCAAACGCTTGGTGTGTGACTTTTCTGCAATAATTTTCTCCTTTGACTTTATTCTATTTCTGATATTTGCCCTCCATGCAACACGTTCAGCGGCGACTTGCTCCCAATGTGCATTATCAATGCCTGTATCAATCATGTCCCGCTTACACACATCTTTGTATCGTAGTAGAGGCCGACCCTGAGATCTCTTACCCATCTGTAAATCACCAAAAAAGATATCCTTTGGTATTCTACCATCATCCATCCTCCTAAGATGTCCTATCCATCTAAGTCTACGAAGACTGAGCATGGAATAAACTGTCACACAACCTGATCTTTCCAATACTTCAGTATTTGTGATTTTGTCTTGCCACTTAATACCAAGAATTCTTCGCAGACACCGCATATGAAAGCTGTTTAAATTGTTCTCTTGGTGTGAGTAAGTTGTCCAGGTTTCACTGCCATAGAGAAGAGTACTAAGGACACAGGCTTGATAGACAAGGACTTTTGTTTTGGCAGTAAGCTTCCTGTTCTCCCAGACTCTTTTTCTTAACCTGTTCATTGTTGTTGCTGCCTTACCAATCCGGATGTTGATTTCCTGATCTAGGGATAATTTGCTATTTACAACTGATCCTAGATATGTAAAATGGTCTACTATCTCTAGTTCGGCGTCGTCAATAAAGATTGATGGTACCCCATGTGCACCCTGTGACATAATCTGTGTCTTCTTTTTGCTAATTGTTAAACCAAATTCAGAACAAGCATTGGAGAATGCAGATAGTAGACATTGCAATTCTTCCTCAGAGTGGGTCGTAACTGCAGCATCATCTGCAAAAAGCAACTCTCTGATCAGTACCCTCCTAATTTTGGTCTTAGCCTTCAATCTCTGAGCATTGTAGAGGCCGCCATCTGAGCGTGAGTGAATGTATATACCACCATCCTGATCACGAAATGCATATTTCAGTAGAAGTGAAAAGTATATTCAAAAGAGGGTGCGAGCTAGTACACAACCTTGCTTAACTCCACTCTTGATTTCAAATTCTTCAGAAGTTGCACCATCAAACTTGATTATACCCTTCATGCCTGTGTGGAACGATTCCACAATGGACAGAAGAGTTGGTGGGCAGCCAATCTTCTTTAGTGCCTTGAACAGACCCTCACGACTGACCAAATCAAATGCTTTTGTGAGGTCGATGAAGGCAATAAACAGTGGTTGATTCTGTTCACGGCATTTTTCTTGCATTTGTCGCAATGAGAATATCATATCAGTGGTAGACCGGTTCTGTCGAAAGCCACACTGTGATTCGGGGTAGACTTGATCTCCTAGGACTTGAAGTCTGCGCAGAACAATTCTGGCAAATACTTTTCCAACAATACACAGAAGTGAGATACCCCTATAGTTGTTGCAGTCGCTCCGATCGCCCTTGTTCTTGTACAGTGTTATGATGCTTGAATCTTTGAAATCCTGTGGGACTTGTCCTTCACGCCAGCATAGCTCTATTAGCTGGTGGATCTGTATAGTGAGTGTGTCTTGCCCACTCCTGATAACCTCTATTGGAATCCCATCCTTACCTGGAGCCTTGCCAGATGCAAGTTCATTTATAGCACACTTAACTTCTGTTATGGTGGGAAGTGTGTCCAGGTGGTCAAGAGTTGGTAGAGCCTCTATGGCGTTGAGGGCATTATCCGCTAGTTTGGTCTCACTTGAGTAAAGCTCCAAATAGTGCTCTACCCATCTGTCCATCTGCTGTTTCTTATCAGTGATGACTTCTCCAGTCAAGGTTTTCAATGGTGCACTTCTTTTGATCACTGGACCACAGGCTTTCTTTATTCCTTCATACATGCTTCTTATGTCTCCCTTATCACTTGCGATTTGAATGGACTCACATAACTTGATCCAATAATCATTTGCACACTGCCTGGCAGCCTTTTGCACATCCTTCCTAGCTTGCCTTAGCTCACTCAGAGTGTTACGCGTTGGTCTTTCCTTGTTTCTTAAGAGAGCTTTCTTCTTCTTATCAATCAAGGGCTGCAGAGTCTCGCTGTTGGCCGCAAACCAGTCCTGCCTCTTATGATCCACAGTGCCGTAAACCTTTACGGCAGTTTTACAAAGAGTTTCCTTAAGTTTATTCCATTTATCATTTACTGTACAATTTTCTGGTGTATCAGTGAAAGCGTCTTCAAGTTGCTGTTGAAACTGAAAGCACTTTTCCGGATCATGAGTGTTAATAATATTAATCCTGGGGCTAGATTTGTGTTTAGCTGTGTAGATTCTCTTTGGTCTCAGTCTAACCCTTGCAACAACCAAAGAATGATCCGTATCACAGTCAGCACTGTGGTAACTACGTGTCAATGATATATGGTTCAGATGTTGTCTCCGTGTGATGATGAAGTCCAGTTGGTGCCAATGGCCGGATCTTGGATGTTTCCATGTGACCTTATGCATCTCTTTTGTTTTAAAAAAAAGAGTTTGTAATACATAGGTCATTACTGGTGCAATGCTCCAGCAGCCTTTGCCCATTTTCATTCATGCGACCGATGTTGTATTTTCCAAGGCACACTGGCCATGAACTCGAGTCCTTGCCCACACGAGCATTGAAATCACCGAGCATATAAATGTAGTCGGATTTTGGAACTGCCTTGATCACAGAGTCTAACTCCTCATAGAACAAATCCTTCACATCATCAGAGGAATCGAGTGTCGGTGCATATGCAGTAATAATGGTGGCAAACCCACAAGAGGTTGCCAAGCGCAGGGATAATAGTCTTTCATTTCCTCCTGCTGGAATTTCAATCATTCCCAGTAGCGAATTCTTCACTGCAAAGCCCACACCGTGTTGCCTTTTTTCTGCCTGCCCTTTACCCTTCCAGAAAAAGGTGTAGTTGTTTTCCCTGAGTGACCCTTCCTCAGCGAGGCGAGTCTCCTGCAGGCCAGCAATATCAATGTTAAGACGATTGAGTTCGGCATCAATCACAGCCGTTTTTCTCACATCGTCAATATTGGTCAAGTCAGTGGAAAATCCTGGACACATGGTTCTCACGTTCCAGGTTGCAAGCCGTAGCTTGAGGTTTCTATTTATATTTTTGTTTGTACCTGGTGCATTGGTTTTACAGCCTGCGATTCAGATTTTGTCCTAGCCCCAAGCACCCATTGAAGCAGGCAGGCTGTGGCGGATCAGCACCCAATTGGCTGGGGGCTGCCCAGCTTGAGGCGGGCGGTAGCTGATCAGTGACACCTATAGGTGTCTCCCACCGTCAGAGGCAACGCGTGGCGCCCCATGTCTACGCCAACTGACAAGGACTTATAACCCGTAACAGTTGCCTCTCGCTTTGATTCCGAGACCAGTTAAGACCAGGGATGGAGTTATTGCCTCTCCATAGCACAAAGCCTGGGCTAAAATATAGAGATCATGTGTTGCCCATGCAGCATGATCCCTCTCTCGGCCTGCCTAGTTCACTCCAGAGGAAAGGTAACACCCCTACATCTGGAACAAGACAAGCTGCAGAAGCTGCCGGATCAGCAAAGCAATGCTCTAACTGTCCGCCTGTCGGAGCTTCGATCCTAGACCAGTCGCCAACCAAGGCTTAGGGCCTGGTCTGCCCTGCCATGACAATTTTGTCTTTAGCTTGCATTTCCTCGCACCAGGGTAAGGCTTGTACCCTCCCAATTGCGCTCTTCCGCCCGAAGCCGTTGGCACAATGTGGGGTGTCGGGTTTGGTAAGCGCCGCCCAACGTTCGGCGCTAACAGAAACCAGGTAGTACCGTCTACTGTTATACGGTAGCTCAGTATATATTCTCAGTATATTTCTCCCTTCAACCGCACCCACTATCTCTCTCCCCCTCTCTCTCCCTCTCTCTCTCTCTCTTCACACACACACACGCACGCACACACACACACACACATCCACCCACACCCCCCCCCCCCCCACCCTTGTAATTCCCACGTTACATGTAAAAAGTCATGCTGTTTAAAGTTAATTGTAACAATATTCACAAACACATAATTAAATGTGATCTTCCAGTTTGAGAAAGTAGCACATTGTCTTGGTCAAGGCTATTATTTGTTATCTGGCTATTTGCTATTAGTTACCACGCCTGCTCCGTGGCAAAGAGATTACAGAAACTGTTCGTAATCTCGCATACCCGCGTTCGAAACACAGCTTCGGGCGATTTGGCAGCAGACCGCTTTGCGTTCTTTTTCTACGAAACGGCATGTGTGCCGGTCGTTCAGAAAGCAATTGCAAACTACTTAAAGTAATCTTGCTAAAAAGATCACAATAGCAAAAACAATACTGGTATTGAGTGCGACGTCCTGTGAAGGATATGCAAATAACTAACGTAGGTTAATAGTATTACAATACATTTCTGTACTACTCTTATATTGAAGTTTATATTAATTGTTTTGTAAAAATTAAATACAATATGTATGTATTATTCACTTTTAAAGGATGTTTTTATTTTCGTTACTAGACCGCAGGGAAGTCACGTTACAGTACATATGTATTAAGATACTTCTGTTATTTGTCTATTCGGTTACCCGTCACAGCCGTGGTCGCGATGGTGACTGTTAATCGAAATTTTACTTTAGATATATATGTGTCTGTATTTGTGTGTGAGTGAGTGAACGAATGAGTGAATGAGTGAGTGAGTGAGTGAGTGAGTGAGTGAGTGAGTGGGTGGGTGGGTGAGGGAGTGAGTCAGTCAGTCAGTCAGTGTGTGTGTGTGTGTGTGAGAGAGAGAGAGAGAGAGAGAGAGAGAGAGAGAGAGAGAGAGAGAGAGAGAGAGAGAGAGAGAGCTTTGTTCTTGTGTACATGTGTGAAAAATGATGGCATAGTGCTACTTCCTGAGCTTCTTGTTCATGAAACTACAACTGCGACACCATCTGATACTAAATATTTAGCTGGCTGAAAGTTGACTTTATCATTCTGGAGCACTTGTATCATTGCCAAGTCCACTCCGCCATTGTTGTGCTATTGTATCAACACCATCTGCCAGAGGTCTTGTTTAAGTACCAGTGCTGGTGTTTCTCCACTCCTACCACCGTTCCTTGCAGACAGATATGCTAGCATTGTTCTCACAAACAACATTGCGTTCACAATCTATCATTGTTAACAACTTAGACACTCTTGTCTTGTACTTGTATTTGCATTATTCTTTTTCTCTTGTTTCCCTTTAGTATCTGTTTTATGAGACCTCTTTATCTCTTTGTCTCCCCTCGACCTCTCCCCCTCCCGCACACTTAATCTCTCTCTCTCTCTCTCTCTCTCTCTCTCTCTCTCTATATATATATATATATATATATATATATATATATATATATATATATATATATATATATATATATATACTAGCTGACCCGGCCCGGCTTCACCCAGTCCCTGGTGGGGAGCATCTCATTTAATTAATATAAGTAGTCATATAAGCTCTCCCGTTCCCGACTATCTGTCTGTCTGTCTGTCTGACCCGGCTTCACCCAGTCCCTGGTGGGGAGCATCTCATTTTATTCATATACGTAGTCATATAAGCTCTCCCGTTCCCGACTATCTGTTTGTCTGTCTATCTGTCTGTCTGTCTGTCCCGGCCCGGCTTCACCCAGTCCATGGTAGGGAGCATGTCATTTAATTCATTCATATAAGTAGTCAAATAAGCTTCCGTTCCCGACTATCTGTCTATCTATCTGACCCGGCGTGGTTTCGCCCAGCTCCTGGCGCATAGTAACTTAAAAGAATGTCCTTCCACACACCATTCATTATTTTTAATGAAAACTGTTTTTAATCACCGACATGACAGTTGATAAGTTTTGTAAGCAGAAAAAGATGGGTTAAAATGTTATGCATAGTGCATTATTTTTATGCAAACTTTAAAAATACCTTAAAGATTATATCATTATTCCCGGCTTCACCCAGCCCCTGGTAGGGAGCATGCCATTTAATTCATTCATATAAGTAGTCAAATAAGCTTCCGTTCCCGACTATCTGTCTATCTATCTGACCCGGCGTGGTTTCGCCCAGCTCCTGGCGCACAGTAACTTAAAAGAATGTCCTTCCACACACCATTCATTATTTTTAATGAAAACTGTTTTTAATCACCGACATGACAGTTGATAAGTTTTGTAAGCAGAAAAAGATGGGTTAAAATGTTATGCATAATGCATTATTTTTATGCAAACTTTAAAAATACCTTAAAGATTATATCATTATTTAATATAACTCATATGCCTAAAAATAACTATAGACAAAGAGTTTAACAATAGTGCAGGTAAGTCCAACAATATGACTATAAAGTATATAGAAATGTTATTAAAAGTTATGCCCCTTGAAATAACTTTTCTAGAGTGAAGTCCCCCTGCTATATAGACATTAAATAATGAAAATGGAAAAGTAAATGTTATTAAATAAGTAGAAGATTTTACATTAAGAAATTATTATAGTCGGTTGCACAGGAATGAAAGGAAGACGTGTAGAAAATTTCATCTCAATCGGATGTACCGTTATCGAACGCATCCAAGACCCACAAACCCACAAACATTACATTGGCACCTTGCCGTCTTGACAGACGATAGTTTGTGCTTTAAAAAGGCATAATAACTTTTAACTATGGCGGTAGCGAGTGTGACTGATAAGGCCAATTTGCGCTGTAAATGTCCGTTCACAGTGGGTGCATGTGAACACGTGGTCATTTCCACCATCATGCACCATCTTACGTCTCAAACGCTTGGTGTGTGACTTTTCTGCAATAATTTTCTCCTTTGACTTTATTCCATTTCTGATATTTGCCCTCCATGCAACACGTTCAGCGGCGACTTGCTCCCAATGTGCATTATCAATGCCTGTATCAATCATGTCCCGCTTACACACATCTTTGTATCGTAGTAGAGGCCGACCCTGAGATCTCTTACCCATCTGTAATTCACCAAAAAAGATATCCTTTGGTATTCTACCATCATCCATCCGCCTAAGATGTCCTATCCATCTAAGTCTACGAAGACTGAGCATGGAATAAACTGTCACACAACCTGATCTTTCCAATACTTCAGTATTTGTGATTTTGTCTTGCCACTTAATACCAAGAATTCTTCGCAGACACCGCATATGAAAGCTGTTTAAATTGTTCTCTTGGTGTGAGTAAGTTGTCCAGGTTTCACTGCCATAGAGAAGAGTACTAAGGACACAGGCTTGATAGACAAGGACTTTTGTTTTGGCAGTAAGCTTCCTGTTCTCCCAGACTCTTTTTCTTAACCTGTTCATTGTTGTTGCTGCCTTTCCAATCCGGATGTTGATTTCCTGATCTAGGGATAATTTGCTATTTACCACCGATCCCAGATATGTAAAATGGTCTACTATCTCTAGTTCGGCGTCGTCAATAAAGATTGATGGTACCCCATGTGCACCTTGTGACATAATCTGTGTCTTCTTTTTGCTAATTGTTAAACCAAATTCAGAACAAGCATTGGAGAATGCAGATAGTAGACATTGCAATTCTTCCTCAGAGTGGGTCGTAACTGCAGCATCATCTGCAAAAAGCAACTCTCTGATCAGTACCCTCCTAATTTTGGTCTTAGCCTTCAATCTCTGAGCATTGTAGAGGCCGCCATCTGAGCGTGAGTGAATGTATATACCACCATCCTGATCACGAAATGCATATTTCAGTAGAAGTGAAAAGTATATTCCAAAGAGGGTGGGAGCTAGTACACAACCTTGCTTAACTCCACTCTTGATTTCAAATTCTTCAGAAGTTGCACCATCAAACTTGATTATACCCTTCATGCCTGTGTGGAACGATTCCACAATGGACAGAAGAGTTGGTGGGCAGCCAATCTTCTTTAGTGCCTTGAACAGACCCTCACGACTGACCAAATCAAATGCCTTTGTGAGGTCGATGAAGGCAATAAACAGTGGTTGATTCTGTTCACGGCATTTTTCTTGCATTTGTCGCAATGAGAATATCATATCAGTGGTAGACCGGTTCTGTCGAAAGCCACACTGTGATTCGGGGTAGACTTGATCTCCTAGGACTTGAAGTCTGCGCAGAACAATTCTGGCAAATACTTTTCCAACAATACACAGAAGTGAGATACCCCTATAGTTGTTGCAGTCGCTCCGATCACCCTTGTTCTTGTACAGTGTTATGATGCTTGAATCTTTGAAATCCTGTGGGACTTGTCCTTCACGCCAGCATAGCTCTATTAGCTGGTGGATCTGTATAGTGAGTGTGTCTTGCCCACTCCTGATAACCTCTATTGGAATCCCATCCTTACCTGGAGCCTTGCCAGATGCAAGTTCATTTATAGCACACTTAACTTCTGTTATGGTGGGAAGTGTGTCCAGGTGGTCAAGAGTTGGTAGAGCCTCTATGGCGTTGAGGGCATTATCCGCTAGTTTGGTCTCACTTGAGTAAAGCTCCAAATAGTGCTCTACCCATCTGTCCATCTGCTGTTTCTTATCAGTGATGACTTCTCCAGTCAAGGTTTTCAATGGTGCACTTCTTTTGATCACTGGACCACAGGCTTTCTTTATTCCTTCGTACATACTTCTTATGTCTCCCTTATCACTTGCGATTTGAATGGACTCACATAACTTGATCCAATAATCATTTGCACACTGCCTGGCAGCCTTTTGCACATCCTTCCTAGCTTGCCTTAGCTCACTCAGAGTGTTACGCGTTGGTCTTTCCTTGTTTCTTAAGAGAGCTTTCTTCTTCTTATCAATCAAGGGCTGCAGAGTCTCGCTGTTGGCCGCAAACCAGTCCTGCCTCTTATGATCCACAGTGCCGTAAACCTTTACGGCAGTTTTACAAAGAGTTTCCTTAAGTTTATTCCATTTATCATTTACTGTACAATTTTCTGGTGTATCAGTGAAAGCGTCTTCAAGTTGCTGTTGAAACTGAAAGCACTTTTCAGGATCATGAGTGTTAATAATATTAATCCTGGGGCTAGATTTGTGTTTAGCTGTGTAGATTCTCTTTGGTCTCAGTCTAACCCTTGCAACAACCAAAGAATGATCCGTATCACAGTCAGCACTGTGGTAACTACGAGTCAATAATATATGGTTCAGATGTTGTCTCCGTGTGATGATGAAGTCCAGCTGGTGCCAATGGCCGGATCTTGGATGTTTCCATGTGACCTTATGCATCTCTTTTGTTTTAAAAAAAGAGTTTGTAATACATAGGTCATTACTGGTGCAATGCTCCAGCAGCCTTTGCCCATTTTCATTCATGCGACCGATGTTGTATTTTCCAAGGCACACTGGCCATGAACTCGAGTCCTTGCCCACACGAGCATTGAAATCACCGAGCATATAAATGTAGTCGGATTTTGGAACTGCCTTGATCACAGAGTCTAACTCCTCATAGAACAAATCCTTCACATCATCAGAGGAATCGAGTGTCGGTGCATATGCAGTAATAATGGTGGCAAACCCACAAGAGGTTGCCAAGCGCAGGGATAATAGTCTTTCATTTCCTCCTGCTGGAATTTCAATCATTCCCAGTAGCGAATTCTTCACTGCAAAGCCCACACCGTGTTGCCTTTTTTCTGCCTGCCCTTTACCCTTCCAGAAAAAGGTGTAGTTGTTTTCCCTGAGTGACCCTTCCTCAGCGAGGCGAGTCTCCTGCAGGCCAGCAATATCAATGTTAAGACGATTGAGTTCGGCATCAATCACAGCCGTTTTCCTCACATCGTCAATATTGGTCAAGTCAGTGGAAAATCCTGGACACATGGTTCTCACGTTCCAGGTTGCAAGCCGTAGCTTGAGGTTTCTATTTATATTTTTGTTTGTACCTGGTGCATTGGTTTTACAGCCTGCGATACAGATTTTGTCCTAGCCCCAAGCACCCATTGAAGCAGGCAGGCTGTGGCGGATCAGCACCCAATTGGCTGGGGGCTGCCCAGCTTGAGGCGGGCGGTAGCTGATCAGTGACACCTATAGGTGTCTCCCACCGTCAGAGGCAACGCGTGGCGCCCCATGTCTACGCCAACTGACAAGGACTTATAACCCGTAACAGTTGCCTCTCGCTTTGATTCCGAGACCAGTTAAGACCAGGGATGGAGTTATTCCACAAACATACAGTCTGTTTTATAGATATAGCTTCCGTTCCCGACTATCTGTCTATCTATCTGACCCGGCGTGGTTTCGCCCAGCTCCTGGCGCACAGTAACTTAAAAGGATGTCCTTCCACACACCATTCATTATTTTTAATGAAAACTGTTTTTAATCACCGACATGACAGTTGATAAGTTTTGTAAGCAGAAAAAGATGGGTTAAAATGTTATGCATAATGCATTATTTTTATGCAAACTTTAAAAATACCTTAAAGATTATATCATTATTTAATATAACTCATATGCCTAAAAATAACTATAGACAAAGAGTTTAACAATAGTGCAGGTAAGTCCAACAATATGACTATAAAGTATATAGAAATGTTATTAAAAGTTATGCCCCTTGAAATAGCTTTTCTAGAGTGAAATCCCCCTGCTATATAGACATTATATAATGAAAATGGAAAAGTAAATGTTATTAAATAAGTCAAAGATTTTACATTAAGAAATTATTATAGTCGGTTGCCAATAAATGAAAGGAAGACGTGTAGAAAATTTCATCTCAATCGGATGTACCGTTATCGAACGCATCCAATACAAAAATCCACACACACAAACAAACATACACTCTGTTTTATATATATATATATACACAATTTCACATTGCTAATCTATAGATAATCATGTGCCATGCCATGGGCGGTCATGTTTTGCCATCTCACATGATCACCAGAGTCGTGAATCAGATTTGTGTTCTTGTCTCGACCATGCCACGTGGTCAAGCCATCCGTTATTTACTTCTCTGCTTTCCCCATGTTCTCTTCCCCTCAATCTTGTCTGTTGTCACCAAGTTCTCCAATTTATTTCTTCTCATAACGTGTCCAAAATATTGTAACTGTCTACGTCTAATTTGTCTAATCAGTTTACGGTCTTCATTTATTTCTGTAGGATTTTATCATTGATTTTTCTGTCTTTCTATGGTATTCTTTGAAGTTTTCTCAGAAACCACATATCTACAGCCATCAGATGTTTTTCAGCTTGTCTGCCCATTGCCCACGCTTCACATCCATACACAAGTATAGGTTCTATGTAACACTTAACACTCTTTTTCTCGTTGCAGCAAATGACATCATTTTATTGGTCAGCATGTTTCCTGCTTCCAAAAGGATGCCTTCGACATGGTGATTCTTGTTCTAATCTCTTCAAGGCATCTCCCATCAGATGTTATGACTGTTCTGAGATAATTGTAAAGATTCACTTGCTTAAGAATATTCCTATTAACTTGTATATTGCATTGTGGTATTTCCTTCTTCCCAATGACGTCTTCTTACAATGTAATTCTAACCGTAGTTGTTACCTGTGTGCAACAACCACATCTACTAAATACTGCAGATCCATCTTATTGTCTACAATCCATGCTGTATCATCCGCATACTTAATGATATTAATGTTACACGTCTCCCAATAGTCATTCCTCTCATATCTTCTAAATGTCTGAAAATATTTTAACTGAATAGGGAATAAGAGATCTGGAGACGTTACACATTCATGTTGCACCTCTCTTAATTGACTGATATTGACCTTCTTCATTATCAATCTGTATAGCAGCCTGTTGTTTCCAATATATGTTTTTAACAGCTGAAGATCGTTAACGTCAGTTTGTAGATCTGCAAGTATCTATATCATGTCCACATGCCTAATGATAACGTCAAGCCTAAGAGAGAAAACGAATCGCTTGCCATATGAAATGCTTGAAACCAAGCTGGCGATTTCATCACAAGAGACAGCAATAGAAATGAAGATTTTATCGTAACATCTTTATGTGCATTGAATTTATGGGAGACAAGACAGGGTATGCATGTGGTAAGAATGACACCCAGTTGGCTACGATTGCTTGCCTAACACTAAAGAGGCTATGGCTAAAAAGCTTGAAGAGGACCAAGAATGAAACGGACATACAATATGAAGTGTATCTGAGGTCAGAGCGGACTGACATTTTGTTTAGATAAAACAACTGCAAAAGCTCTAATGGGATATAACCCAGTTAGTGATAGAATCCTCACTTTCAGACTTTAAGGCCGTCCAAAAAACACAACTCCCATACAGATATATGCACCAACTTCAACAGTAGAGGAGGGCGAAATTGAAGATGTTTACAGCACACTGAAAGACACATTAAATAAGATTGGTCATAATGACATAACAATAATAATGGATTATTTTAAAGCAAAAGTAGATGCAGGAAGAGCTGAAAATGAGAGGCACGTTTTAGGAAAATTTGGATTGGGAAATAGAAATGATGCAGGTGACACATTAAGTGAATTTAGCCCAGAAAATGAGTTAAAGATAGCCAACACACTTTTTAAACAACACTCAAGACTCTACACATGGAAGTCCCCAGGCAGTACTACCAAAAACCATATAGATTATAATTTAATACAAAGAAGATGGAGATCAAACATAACATCAGATAAAACCCTACGAAGTGCTGAAGGTGATACAGATCATCAGTTATTGGAGGTGGTGGACAATTTCGAATATGACCAACGATGGTGACAAAATGTAAGAAATTAAAAGTCGAATATCTATTGCTTTTCAAAGACTAAAACAACTTAAAAGAACTACAAAAACTAGATTTTTAAGAGCATGCCCATTGCAACATACACCTGTGATACCTGGACACTTACGAAGCAAGCTGAATAGCCTTTGAATATAAATTTTATAGAATATCTTGGATACAGAAAAAACTACAAATGCATTTATACTTCAAGAGCTGAATATTGATGAATGTTGGCTATTAAAGACGATAGAACAAAGAAAATTGAAATATTTTGGTAACTTGAAACGTCATGAAAGTTTGGAGAGAACAATAATGGAGGGGCATATGCTTGGGAAGAAAAGAAGAAGAAGGCCAAAGAGAATGTGGGTGCAGGATTTTGCGGATGATCTCCAGATGGGTGTATCGGACGCGGGACATCTTGCTTATGATCGAGAAGTTTTCCGTAAGGTTGTTATGTGAGCGAAGTTGTGCAGAGAACATGCTACTGAATGAATGAATGAATGAATGAATGAATGAATGATTGAATTTACAGTCGGTGAGTGATGTGTTCAATGTTATGCTTGTCGCCTTTACTTCGCAAAACATTTCTAGGTACGAATATTAGATTGGATCAATCTGGGAGCCAAAGTGAGATTTATCAAATCCATGTTGTGAATTTAGATAAGAATTCCAGTGTTTCAAGGGAGATTATTGTGAAAGTGCTCCATTCGTGGAAAGTTCTTACTGCCCTTGTCTTGTTCGCTTTTATAAAATGATAGAATCTCAGACATAGAAGTAGCTAGACATATAGACACAAAGACAAGCAGATAGAATGGCGAGTTAATAAATTAATATATTGATGAAATGCCCGTTACCTTGGGTATCCAGAGGACGCAAACCTGACATTAATACATGCCGAAGGCTGAGACACTGACCTGTGAGGTGCACAACCAGGTGTGACGGACTTTCGTCGAAATTGGAAAGAAGCAGAGGAAGAAACATCCATGACGTGTCTGTACACAGGTAGGCAGACAAATATACAAACAGAAGAACAGATAACAGGACACGCAGACAGACACATTGGTCAGTTCTTGAGTTAATGTAAGCAGACACTAACAAAAGAAGAGCTGTAGTGGAATGGCTCAGTCATAATCTATCCCTGCTACAAACAATTAGCCATAAAGGACAGGCGTCTCGACTTGTGCTTCGTAATTACCATTGCATTAGATCGGAAGTCTACGCCACTGTATCTGTACTGTTTGTTCAGGCTTGATCGTGTATGGCAGTCCGAAGTGGATTTATATCTGATAATGCGTTATTTTTGTCGTCCTTAAACGAAAACAAAGAAGCCACGTCGTCTCCTGTTATGAAAAGTGTGTCTCGAGTAGATCGTTGAGCATGCCCGTGGACTCTTTAGAAACTGTCGTTCTGCCTGTCTGTCTGTATATATATGACTGTGAATCTACAACCATGGTCAGGCTGCGAGAACACCAGGTTAAAAGAGGTGTGGCCAAACAACAACTCTACGCAGGAAGCCAAAGAAGATTAATAATAAACCAACACATAACTAGTGTCGTTAGCCGCTACACGCTGCGGGATTTGCTGAAGAGGGGATCCGAGCACTTATGAACTGAATGGTTCGATGTGCAATGAGGATTATCTGTCGACTAACTAACTAACTAACTAACTAACTAACTAACTAACTAACTAACTAACTAACTAACTAACTAACTAACTAACCACCCAACCAACCAACCAACCAACCAACCAACCAACCAACCAACTAACTAACTAACTAACTAACTAATCATTTTACGATTTTCATTTATTTCTTGTAGGACTTGGTCATTGGTTTTTCTGTCTGTCCATGGTATTTGCATTTTCTTAAGAAACCACATTTCCACAACCATCAGATGTTTTTTCAAACATATTTGCTCATTGTCCACGCTTCACATCCATACAAAAGCACAGGTTCAATGTAACACCTCAACACTCTTTGACATATTTTTGTTGGTCATTATGTTTTTCATCTTGAAAGGCTACCTTCGCAAAGACGATTCTTGTTCTTATCTCTTCAGAGCAAATACCGTCAGATGTTATGACTGTTTCGAGATAATTGTATCGATTCACTTGTTTAAGAATATTCCAATTTACTTGCATATTACATTGTGGTATTTCCTCTTTTCTAGTGACGACCATAATGTGTTTCTTCTTACAATTTAATTCTAACCTTAGTTTTTCACTGTGTGCATCAACTGCATCTACTAAATGTTGCAGATCCTGCTCATTGTCTGCAATCAATATTATATCATCCGTTTATCTAATGTTATTGATGTTTCGTCTTCCATTGCTGATTCCCTTCATATCTTCTACGTTGCTGAACATATTTTCACTGTACAGGGAAGAAAGATCTGGAAACATTATACATCCCTGTCTCACACCTCTCTTAATAGGATGATATTGACCTACCTCATTATCAGTCCTTATGGCAGCTTGTTGTTTCCAATATATGTTTTAACAAGTCTAATGTTTTTTCCATCAATTAGTGGATCTGCAATTATCTCTATCATGTTAACATGTCTTACTTTATCGAAAATCTGTGTGTAGTCAATAAAGCAAAGAAGTACATCTTTGTTTACTTCTATAGAACGTTCTATTACTGTTCTCAGCATATACACAGCATTCACTATACTTTTACCTTCCACAAACCCAAATTGTCCTTCTCCTATTTCAGGTTGTATTATCTTCATAACTCTTTGCATGACAATTCTTAGCAAAATCTTCGTGATATGACTCATTATACTAATTGCACGATGTTGATCGCATTCCAAGGCTCTTGGTGCACATGACTACCCCCTACTCCTATGGAACACTCATTTACGCCGTTTCTCTGATTTTCTATGAGGTCGTGAGGGAAGGAGGCACCTACTCCGCCACATATACAGTAAAGTAAAATACCCTTCTAAACGCCTTCAGCCTAGTTTACTTCCCAAAATATTTCCTAGTACCCATTTTAGTCAGAGTCGACCTGGAGCTCAGGTCCATTTTAGTCAGACTCGACCGGGAGCTCAGGTCCATTTTAGTCAGAGTCGACCGGGAGCTCACGTCCATTTTAGTCAGAATCGACCGGGAGCTCACGTCCATTTTATTAACCCGCCTCGATGCGGATTCGAATGTATATGTGAGTTGTGTACACATATTGGATTCGAATGTTCATGTGAGCTGTGTGCACAAATTGAATTCAAATGTATATGTGAGTTGTGTACACATACTGGATACGAATGTATATGTGAGTCGTGTACACATATTGGATGCGAATGTATATGTGAGTCGTGTACACATATTAGAAGGACAAAAAGATGTAGAGCGTCTTCTTCCATTCTCCAAACTATGGGACACCTATGAGCCAGGTAAAGTGACCATTGCGCCCGTCATCCTGGGCAATGTGAAGCCATACAAACAGGTAGTGGATGAGCTTATTTTCATATTGTAACTTCAGCATGTTGAACTCAATTTATTAATATGATTTTGCACTCTGCCCTCTTCGCTGTCAAGTATTGATCGTCTGCAAATAAAAACTCCTTTATTGTGGGTGGATTTCTATTTCTCTAATATAAAGACACCTTGGTCGTGGTCAGTTCTTTCAAGGCTTGGTTCCGTGATTATATTCGTGTTAACATCATCATCATCATCACATGCCATGACGATAAAAATGGGCGGTAATGTTTCGCCATATTAAGTGATCACCAGAGTCGTGGATCAGCTCTGTTTTCTTGTCTCGACCATACCATGTGACCAAGCTGTCCAGATCTTTACTTCTCTGTCTCCCCCTTGTTCTTTTTCCCTCAATCAAGCAAGTCCTCTAGTTTATTTTTTTCTCATTACGTGCCCACAATTTGTTGACTGTCTACGTCTAATTTCTCTAATAAGTTTAAGGTTTTCATTTGCTTCTAGTAGAACTTTTTCATTAGTTTTAATGTCTGTCCATGGTGCTCATTGCATTTTCCTCAGAAACCACATTTCCACTGCCATTAGATATTTTTCAGCTTGTATACTCATTGTCCACGTCTCGTATCTATACAAAAATACAAGTTTTAAGTAGCACTTTTTCTAGTAGCCATTGATATCTTATTATTTGTCAGTATGGTCTCCACCAATCGCTACCTTCACCATTGCGACTTTTATTCTTAACAGTTGCCTAGATAATCATGATTCGACAACTCAAATCAAATCAAATCACATCAAATCAACTTTATGTTTACTCACAGAATTCCAGGCTGTAAATTTCTGTGTGAAGGTGAGTTTTGAAGTCCTGTGTATAACCTATAATGGTGTATACATGCGAAACATGGACAGTAAACAGCTTACCCGAGAAACATATAATCGTAGTGGAATTGTGTTTTATGTGGGAAATGCATATAAAACCATGGACTGACAGTAAACATCTTAATGGTATGAAAACCTAATGGAGCAGCACAGATAAGACAAGCCAAATATGTCACTGCCAAACTGGATTGAATAAAACTAGTATACACGCAGCCAATAAAAGTTAACTTTTAGGAAACAACAAAGAACAAAGCTAGAATGACAGATGAAAGTCCACACACACTCCATCCATCATGTGCCATGCCGGTAAGCGTGGGCGGTCATGGTTTGCCATCTCACTCGATCACCAGAGTCGTGGATCAGCTCCGTGTTCCTGTCTCGATCATGCCATGTGGCCAAGTCATCCAGGTATTTACTTCTAGGTCTTCCTCTTGGCCTTTTCCCTTCCATCTTACCAGTTGTCACCAAGTTCTCCAATTCATTTCTTTTTATAACATGCCCAAAACATTTTGACTGTCTGCGTCCAATGTCTCTAATCAGTTTACGATCTTCATTTGTTTCTTGAAGGACCTGTTCCTTGGTCTTTCTGCTGTTGTCGTGTGTGTAAAGAATGAATGTCGTATTAGTTACTTGTTCTTCTTTACCACTTTAGTGTCGTCCCTGGAGTGAAGGGAATCAACACCCACATTATTTTTTAATCCAATATCTATATCCTGGAGATATCCAGCAGACTCCATCCACACACTCCTTCAATATGAAGACACCTTCTTCTCACTCTTGCTCACTCCTGGATCATGCCCCCTCTCACTCTTCCCCAACATAACATACTTGACAACTCTAGCCTCAACAAATAAAAAACAAGAAAATTTATTAAAGCAAAGAGTATATGTAGGAGAAGTGTGTATGTGTGTATAAGGTGTAGAATGCGTGACGTGTATTCTAATGTTAGACCAGTGATTTAGAAGCAAAGTCTGTAACATCATAGTGCTTAGCACACAACAGCACCATTTTTTCCGGACAGTGAACCTCACCCAGAAGATGACGACTTTCTCCAATCACTCGAACAAACAGGATGCTGGTAATCCGATAGACACTGTTGATCTTGGTCTTCACTCTACCACACGGTGAAGTTACTCTGTTTCCTAATATTTGTTTGAACTGATAGTCTTCCAATTAACTGAAATGTCACTTGGGGAAACTCTACTGTTTATTAGTCTCTGATTATAACATTTTCCCCTCTTTTAGAACACAACCTATTAATGTTTGTTAGGTAGATGTGTATATCTATATCTATATATATATATATATATATATATATATATATATATATATATATATATATATATATATATATATATATGTCCTTAGTATGCGAGTTATTAATCTTCGGTGATGAAGCTTATCACTCATTAAACACATTACTTCTGTTCATACAATTCTACTCAGCAGAAGCCAGGTTTCTGCGGAACAACTAGGTTCTGAGCCCCGTGTAAAACTTCTCAGCAACCTCTGTCTTCTTTCCATGAGCCATCATTGTATAAAACTTGGAACTGCTTCTTCGTAATAAATCATCTCACACTCACGTGGAACACTCAAGGGGAACTGTAAATGGAACCTGTAGAGTAGATAACATCATGGTGAGGGCAACTCAGTCCTGACCGTAATTAGGTGATTGTAGGCCAATAACAGCACTCAGATCTATAACAGAGATCCGATCTCTGTCATACGGCCAAATCGCGCATCACAATGGTCTTATACATGGCAACACCAGGAAAGAATAAAGGAACGGGTAGAAACCCAGCAGATGCCCTACTGGAAGATTCTATACTTCTCATATACAGACACACTTTGACTACTGCTCTACAATCTGGGACGGTTGTTCTAATTCAAACACCAAGCGACTTTACTCACTCCAGAAACGGGCCATGAGTCTAATTTATAACAAACATTTATCTGACAATCCTAGCCTGCATAAACGCCTTCAGTTACCACCACTCCGCAAACGCCTGCTTTTCAATAAAGCTAAACTAATTCACAAAATCCTGCATCGGAATGCCCCAAATTACCTTTGGCCATTGTTTAAATATAATGCTAGACACAGTAAACGTTTAAATATATTACACATTCCGAAGCCTAGGATTGACTTATACAAAACAAGCTTAACGTACTCTGCAGCTCAGCTGTGGAACAATCTTCCACAAGAAATCAAAGACATCACCAATCCCTATTCATATAATCGCAAATTACTCGAACACTATCTCAGTACGGATTATCTTCCCCCTTAATAATAGAGATAATAATAATAATAACAAAACCCTAGTATAACAGCCAGTCCCCTTTTGGTAGGCCAGTATATTCCACATGGCTAATAACAAGTGTCATACCATTATCTAATTTTACTGTGTCGTGTAGTTTTGATGTTCGCATTTTGCCCATGCCTTTATAATGCATATCTTTTTTATTGTTGCTGTTCTCTGTTAGCCTTGAATGATGTGTGAATGAAATAATGTATGAAAGAGAGTGATAGAAGGGCAGAATGTTAGACGGGCCTGCGTGCCCAATTCTTAACCCTTTGAAAATAAAGTTTGTTCGTTCGTTCGTTCGTTCGTTCCTACCATTACACATACCTCTTCTCCCTCTCAACCATCCTTAATCTCTCTAATTATTATTCCACTACATTGTCCTCAACTTCCTGAGTAAAATGATATATAACACAAGCCAATTGAAGCCACACAATAGAATACTAGTGCCGACGCTCCTATGATACTTTCTAGCACCGCACTTATAGAACATTCTATCACTAATCATAATACATTATATCACGGTACCTATAATACATTATATCACCGCACAGTACTGTACTCTATTCCTAATCATACTCTTAAGTTAGATATAATTAATTGCCTACCATATGTCTATTCCTGTTGTTACTCGAGAAACTAGGCAATCCGATTGGATCTATGTCCGCAGATAACTATCACTACTTAGATAGTCTAGTCCCTCTCATATAACACAACTCGGAATAATCCCCAATCCTAACACTTCAGAATGTTTTCCTCGACTCCATCCACCTGTTTACCGCACTGGGTTTTATATGGGTGTTTGAGTGAGTCACCAGAAAGTCCAGACGCCAATCAGTCCAGAATTTGGCTTTGTCCTCCTGTTTCCCGACTAACCAGAGTCAATTAGCTGTCAAGTTTCCTTTTCATCTGGGGAGTTCTTTGTCTCATCCAACAAATATCCTGGTTGTCTGTAAGCCAGAGACCTTTCTCCCATTACAGAATCCTTCTGACCTCTAGCAGACATCTGTCCATTACTTTCAACGGCCAACTCCCGTTTTGTAGACAAATGTCGCCAGTACACACCTCTCGAACAACATCCTGTCATCAAACTGTCGACTGTGTGTAGACAACGCGACGTGACTCCCTTTGATCTCATACACACTGTCGACCAGGTGCAGAAAATCTGTACCGACGTATTTTCCTCAGTTTGTTCACCATCAAAGAGTCAATTGTGTTAGCAAAATAATTTCGGGTTTGGTTATCATCGGTCGCAACTAACAAGTTTATTTATCCTGTGACAGCTGTCCATGGTATTCTTTGCATTTTCCTCAGACACCACATTTCTACAGACATCAGATGTTTTTCAGCTTGACTGCTCATTGTCCAAGCTTCACATCAATATAAAAGTACAGGTTCTATGTAGCACCTCAACACTCTTTTTCTCGTTTCAATTGACATCTTTTTATTGGTCAGTATGTTTTTCATCTTGCTAAAGGCTACCTTAGACATAGCGATTCTTGTTCTAATCTCTTCAAGGCATCTTCCATCAGATGTTATTACTGTTCCGAGATAATTGTACATATTCACTTGTTGAAGAATATTCTCATTTACTTGTATATTACATTGTGGTATTTCGTTCTTCATAGTGACGATCATAACCTGTGTCTTTTTACAATTTAATTCTAACCCTCGTTGTTCACTGTGTGTAACAACTGCATCTACTAAATGTTACAGGTCCTGTTCATTGTCTGCAATTAATACTGTTTCATCTGCATATCTAATGTTATGCATCGTCCCCCCCCCCCCCTGTTAATTCCTTCCATATCTTCAATATTTCTGAAAATACTTTCACTGTACAGGGAAAACAGATCTGGAGACATTACACATCCCTGTCTCACACCTCTCTTAATAGGCTGATATTGGCCTACTTCATTATCAACTCTTATGGCAGCTTGTTGTTTCCAATATATGTTTTTTACAAGTCTAAGGTCTTTTCCATCAATTTGTAGATCTTCAAGCATCCTTATCATGTCGATATGTCTCACTTTATCGAAAGCCTTTGTGTAGTCCACACAACATGATTTTCTTGGCATCTATAAAGAAGGTAGTTTGCCATTGCTTTCCTTCCTAGTAGTGACCATACTTGTCAGTGACCGTAGCCATTGTCTCCTCAAAAAAGAGATCCTCTGCCTACCGTCGTGAATTTGAAGACCATAACCTACAACTATCTGTCGGCTGCTCTCCATATTCATCCACCACCTCCACCCATGGCTTCACGTAACCCTGATCGGGAGGCTAAACGGGTACTCCACCTTGCCCAAGGGTGTCCCGTAGGCTAGTGGAGTGAAGGAGGTGCCTTACTTCTCCTTTGATAGGGGATACCACTACCCCGCTACCCACTGGTAGAGAGTAAAAGATTGATAAATACTCCTGAATATAATGTATAAGATTTTTTATAGTAAGAAGTAAGAACAGGGGGATTCAAAGTAGGCGCTTATACTATGAAGATATGGACAGACATCGTCGAACAAAGCCTGGGTGAAACTGATATTGATACCAATGCTGGATGACAGAAAGAAAATAACTCCCAAGACAAGACATGCCTAGTTATGATAATGAATATGAAATACGCATGGAAAGAGCCTAATAAAAACTCAAAATATGACTGGCAAGCAGGACGGAGCGTCTAGCTCATATATTGTCTTTTATTCAGACAGCCGTGAAAGCACGGCAGCGATAAAACCCTTTTATCCACACAAAGGCGTGATCCCACGTGATGAGAATGATACATCACAAATAGGGAAGAACGTGTCTGAAGATTATTTGAAGAAAATGTAACAATAAACCGATATGTACCAATAATGAAGACCTTAATGTTCTCAAGATGGACGTGGAGAAACCAATTAACACTTTGAAGACCAGTCTGGTTGTTTAGTTTAGTTAGTTTAGTTTAGTCGATGGATCAACAAAACGGCACACGGGTGTAACCCATAAGTGCTCTGTTTTCCTCCTAACTCAAACCTGAGTCTGGAGAAACTCAGCTCAGTGCACGAACTCCGTAGCACCGGCGAGGATCCTGAAATACTTTGGGTAGATTTTTAACTCGAAATTTTTCCTGGGCAACGCCGTTAGGCTACTCTTTTTCGATTTCCAACTGCCAAGGGATTTTTTACGTGCACAACAACGCACACGGGTGTCCGATCTCACTACCCAGAGACCAGGGGAAATGTTATTACTAGAAGTCCACGTGAAATAAATCCCGGTCCTCACCGGGGCTTGAACCCGGGACCTCCAGCACTCGAAGCGGACACCATACCTCGAGACCACGCTGCCCCCGGTTGATTGTGATAACATGTGGATAGGAACAATAGAAGCCTATGCGGATTTCGGAGTAGGTACAACCACCGAGTTATGCGGCGATATAAATAATATAGATCTCATATTACAAGCCATCAAAACAAGTTTCAGAAGAATAATTTGGTTGTTATTCAAAAGTGGATCATGAGAATCGACATTTTGTTTCAGAACATTTGCACATTCGAAACAATGAACGTCGTTTGTGAACTGGTGGCATCTATGTTTAAACAATTCAAAATCTGAGAAACATGTTTATCTGTGATTTATAAACTATAAAAATGTATTCCCCAGACAAATTATATCGGTATTAAACTTATAACGATATCAAGGACAAAAGATTACCTGCAAATTTACACTGGAAACAAACAATCAGCAGTACTGTCGGCACAATATACAACACACGGTATAAATATAACCAGGGGTTTGAAACATGGGTGTGTGTTATTCCCATACATGTACAGTCTGTACACACACAAATGTTCAAACAGGCAAACAAAATATCTGGACAAAAATGAAGAACAGCCAATCCGCAAGAAATGAAACGCTAACGATACATTTTGTTGACTAAAACACAACAAAATCATCTAGAATTAGCAGACCAGATAAACACATCAAGTAACGGAAAGAGATAAGACATATATATAAATAACACAATTATGATTATTAACAAATAATTTACCAAAACAATTTGGAAACGAGCAGTGGACGGAGCCAGACGTAAGCAAGTCCACGATCATGAATGTTGTTTACCTCCTTGCTGGCCCTGTAGGTTAGTTCTTCTAATGCCTGCAGAATTTAGTAAACGTTTCATGAGTATCATGACAGTTTTATGTGGATGATCATGCAATCCGCAAGAATTACATTAAATAGCGGAAACAGATTAGGCATAAAGAAATCGAAAAGTCAGCTAACACTGACACAGAAGACGATAGAAACTAAACTCGTACTCTGAACCACCACAATAACCAACGCTCATATAGGTGGTTGAACGAGGTGAAACAGTTTTTCTCTCTCAAAATCATATGGATGGAAGGGTGCGGATGAAGTTGATCATATTTATTTATGGTAATTGTTGTAAGCTGGATATGACAGTTTGTGTGGATGAAGATGATCATATGTATTTATGTTCATTGTTGTAAGCTGGACATGACTGCAGAAGGTGACTGGGAAAGGTGGAGGGGACGCGTGCAAGAGGAAGGCAAGGTTGCAGTGGGACAACATCAAGACAAGTATTTGAAGTTTCTTGTACCAGTGTTGTTGGTTGTCTACCAAGAATGATGATGACCATTCATTTCATCCAGTGGGGTTGAACGTATGGAGCCGTAAGTTCTAAGATGGCGATAAGGCCTATATAGGCTCGAAATGTTATTTGACAATGTGGGCAAAGAATGCTTGACGTTCCAGGAGGAGGATCTCCTGCAGTGGTTTTTCTGTTCAGCCTTTTCTTCACAGCTCTTGCAGTCCTGGTTGCTTCACAAGTGACTGCACCCTTATATAATGATGTACACCAAGAATTACGGTCTTTAGCAGCAGTCTCCCAGGTGTCAAGATGAATAACAAAAGCTTTCAGTGAGATTTTCAGTGTCTTTAAAGCGTTGTATCATTACATCAATAAGACGAATGACCAGTTGTGTGTGTGGGGAGGGGGGGGGGGCTTTGTGATAGTCAACTTTCATTGCGGAGATGGTACATGATGATAGTGATTATTTTTACCTAACTTTTTACATATCTATCTATCTATCTATCTATCTATCTATCTATCTATCTATCTATCTATCTATCTATCTATCTCTGTCTGTCTGTCTGTCTGTCTGTCTGTCTGTCTGTCTGTCTGATTTTCTCTCTGTCTGTCTGTCTACTTATCTGTCTATCTGTCTATCTATTTGTCTGTCTGCCCGTCTGCATGTCTGTCTATCTATCTTTCTGTCTGCTTGTCTGTCTGTCTGCTTATCTGTCTGCTTGTCTGCTTGTATGTTTTGATTATGCATATGTTTCTATAACGCAAGTCTGCTTGTCTTGCCCTATCGCTTTCTGTTATGTTTTTATCTCTCTTTCCCTCTTTCCCTCTCCCTCTCCTGTATCTCTCTCTCATTTCTCTATCCTCTCCCTCTCTCTCTCTCTCGTCTCTCCTCTCTCTCTCTCTCTCTCTCTCTCTCTCTCTCTCTCTCTTTCTCTCTTGCTATTCTGCAACACAACCGAGATAAACTAATTGAGAAACAACTTGTCTGTCTGTGTCTCTGTCTGTTTCTGTCTATAGTCAGTTTAGAAACGCAAACAATGCCTACAGTATCTGCCGCATTCCACCACGCACACTTTCAATCAATGATTCCTCTGTGAGAAGACAGAACACAAAACGTCCGCAGAAACTCACCAACCAGTGCGAGCAGCCTGTGATGTTGAATCTATCAGGTTGTACATTTGGACCGCAATATCTAATGAAAACGAGGTTCAAAGACAGAAAAGACTGATTGAGGAGACATAAAAACGTGAAGTCTATTTCTGTGATCAGAAAATAACAGCTCTACTCTTTTCTCCACAACAAGGCAATAGATTTTTTCCTGGCGTGGGTGTGCTGACGTCATTGGGATGTCATCGATTAACGGATCTTGTTACCATGGACACGCGATGTTTATGGCGTGTTTTTCTCGGCGAACTGTTGAGTGCACAGATTTCTGTATTATCGTGAACTGGAAGTCAATGGCAGCTAAGACGTTACTCTATTGTCTCATTTTCTTCACATTAGTTTCGCTTGTACTGTCTCTGAGCAGAAAGTTTTCTTATGTCTTCTCCTGCTGACACATTTGACTGGCGTTGGTATTTCTGTCCCTAGTTACCAGAAACGTATATTGAAGCGGCGTTATGTCAAAGCATTTCTTTTCATGGTTTCTTCAACATTAATCTGAACAATTACCATTATGCTCTTATTACTTATTTATAAATTAACTTTTCGTTTTATTCTGTCTGCTGCTTCACGCATTCCACGCTCTTTTTAAGTTCCATACGTTTCCAGTGTCGTTATTACTACTGGATTTCCAAAACGCCATCAACCCTTTGTTTTAACTGATGTCTGTTTATCTGTTTGCATAGCTAAGTATTTGTTAGCCTGTTTGCCAAGCTAGCTAGCTGTCTATCTATCTGTCAGCACATCATTCCCTGAATCTTCCCGCCCGCATACCTAGCTAGCTGTCTGTATAATATTGGCGTGACAGACAGACAGACAGACAGACAGACAGACAGACAGACAGACAGACAGACAGACAGACAGACAGACGGACGGACGGACTGACGGACGGACGGACGGACGGACGGACGGACGGACGGACGGATGGATGGATGGACAGCGAGTATGAATGAGGGAATATTTTAGCGTGTTTGTAATTGTCAGTGGATGTGTGTGTGTGTGTGTGTGTGTGTGTGTGTGTGTGTGTGTGTGTGTGTGTGTGTGTGTGTGTGTGTGTGTGTGTGTGTGTGTGTGTGTGTGTGTGTGTGTGTGTGTGTGTGTGTGTGTGTGTGTGTGTGTGTGTGTGTGTGTGTGTGTGTGTGTGTGTGTGTGTGTGTGTGTGTGTGTGTGTGTGTGTGTGTGTGTGTGTGTGTGTGTGTGTGTGTGTGTGTGTGTGTGTGTGTGTGTGTGTGTGTGTGTGTGTGTGTGTGTGTGTGTGTGTGTGTGTGTGTGTGTGTGTGTGTGTGTGTGTGTGTGTGTGTGTGAGGAAGTTGGTGTGCGATTGTGTGTTCATAGCATTACAGCATTCATGTGACAATGTTTTTTTTCCTATGTGAATATAACATACACAAATCATTTCGTTCGTTATGTTGAAACTTTGAAAGTTGAAATATGAATTGTTTATGTTTGGTGTATGTTTACAGCATTCATTTTAAAATTTTCTTTTTCCTAATTAAATATAAATCTAACATTCATGAAAAACGATTGGTGTGCGAAAGATTAATGTTTGATAGGCCCGAATGAGAGACAGAACTGCGTGTCCAGTAGATGGCCATTTGAAAATAAAGTTCGTTCGTTCGTTCATTCGCTCTATCTTTCTGCCCGCCAGAATCTGTTATAGCAGAGAACCTATTGTTACAGTCAACTGCAGTGATAAGTCTATGCTCGATGTGGCTTAGTGATCAATCAATAAATTCAGACAGAGTAATGGTTAGACCTAATCTCACGGTTTCTAAAATTAACATAGCATAAACATAGCATAAACTTAAGCCTCAGCTTAATCCTACCCATTAACCAAACCATTATCCCAACGTCAACCCTAAACATAAACCTCAAATAAATCCCAACATCATCCCCAAGCCTAAACCTTAGATAAATCCTAACATCAACCACAAGCCTAAACCTCAGATTAACCCTAACATCAACCCCAAGCCTAAACCTTAGATAAATCCTAACATAAACCCCAAGCTTAAACCTCAGATTAACCCTAACATCAACCCCAAGCCTAAACCTCAGATACTCTCATCTCTCATTGGCACCTTGCCGTCTTGACAGACGATAGTTTGTGCTTTAAAAAGGCATAATAACTTTTAACTATGGCGGTAGCGAGTGTGACTGATAAGGCCAATTTGCGCTGTAAATGTCCGTTCACAGTGGGTGCATGTGAACACGTGGTCATTTCCACCATCATGCACCATCTTACGTCTCAAACGCTTGGTGTGTGACTTTTCTGCAATAATTTTCTCCTTTGACTTTATTCCATTTCTGATGTTTGCCCTCCATGCAACACGTTCAGATGCGACTTGCTCCCAATGTGCATTATCAATGCCTGTATCAATCATGTCCCGCTTACACACGTCTTTGTATCGTAGTAGAGGCCGACCCTGAGATCTCTTACCCATCTGTAGTTCACCAAAAAAGATATCCTTTGGTATTCTACCATCATCCATCCTCCTAAGATGTCCTATCCATCTAAGTCTACGAAGACTGAGCATGGAATAAACTGTCACACAACCTGATCTTTCCAATACTTCAGTATTTGTGATTTTGTCTTGCCACTTAATACCAAGAATTCTTCGCAGACACCGCATATGAAAGCTGTTTAAATTGTTCTCTTGGTGTGAGTAAGTTGTCCATGTTTCACTGCCATAGAGAAGAGTACTAAGGACACAGGCTTGATAGACAAGGACTTTTGTTTTGGCAGTAAGCTTCCTGTTCTCCCAGACTCTTTTTCTTAACCTGTTCATTGTTGTTGCTGCCTTACCAATCCGGATGATTTCCTGATCTAGGGATAATTTGCTATTTACCACTGATCCTAGATATGTAAAATGGTCTACTATCTCTAGTTCGGCGTCGTCAATAAAGATTGATGGTACCCCATGTGCACCTTGTGACATAATCTGTGTCTTCTTTTTGCTAATTGTTAAACCAAATTCAGAACAAGCATTGGAGAATGCAGATAGTAGACATTGCAATTCTTCCTCAGAGTGGGTCGTAACTGCAGCATCATCTGCAAAAAGCAACTCTCTGATCAGTACCCTCCTAATTTTGGTCTTAGCCTTTAATCTCTGAGCTTTGTAGAGGCCGCCATCTGAGCGTGAGTGAATGTATATACCACCATCCTGATCACGAAATGCATATTTCAGTAGAAGTGAACCATTATCCCAACGTCAACCCTAAACATAAACCTCAAATAAATCCCAACATCATCCCCAAGCCTAAACCTTAGATAAATCCTAACATCAACCCCAATATTATGCAATTGCATAAAACCTCAGATAAATCCTATAGTATGTCCACATTTGTTTGCCGCAATATAAACATCCATATCTCAGTAACCAACTGAGGGAAAATTATGAGATTTAATATATAACCTTATCATTATGTCCACCCAACAAATCAAAAAAATTTGTTCTCGAGATTTTACAGCAGATTTCAAAGTTTGTTAAATGCAGTATATAATTTACGGTTCTGAGATGAAATTCATAATTTTAAATGTATTACAGCGTAGCCAGACAATCAAGCGCTCAATGTTGAATAGTGTACGTGTTTTGAAGGGATTGGCCTTATGCCAACTACCCGCGTTGTTCAAACAAGGACTGTTCAGAGGTGTCTCAAAATGTGGATTATTTCATGAAACCTGATTAATATGTTGTTTTTTTTTTTAAATCTTACCACTTATCGCTAACATTGAAATGTGTGAATATTTTTCAATGGCATTTAATGCGAAATTGTACATATTTTTGTCAAGAAGCAGATCGCAGGAAACTGTTTTATACTATTACAAATTCCGAAAAAAGAACAGTGAATGCAGTGGGTTTGAGTCGATGGGTGCAAGAATCTGAAATTAAACCACCACGCAATAACAAAACGGTTGGTAGAAAGATTATTGTAGACAGCTTTGACAAAGATGTCATAAGGCGAGCTATTAAAAAAAATGCTTTTAAAAGTCGACAGGGTCGACTTCATTGCACCGAGTTCTATCCCATATAGCTCGGTCTCTTTTCGCAGCGCGAAAAGCATCGCACAAAGCACGAACTCCGCAGCTCTAACGACGACCCGCAGAAGTCTCCGAAAAATTTAACTCGTGAACCGAAGGATGCGGCCCGGAATCGAACACACGATCTTTGGAGCCCGAGTCAAAAGGCTTGACCACTTCGCCACGGAGACTCCTAAAATTATAAAAATTTAGGATTTTATATCCAGGATTATCCAGCATTATAAAAATGCTGGATGCCAAAGAAACAGTGACTGTAAGAAAACTTAGGGTTTGGTTGAGAAAGAACAAAATCAAATCAAATCAAATCAAATCAACTTTATTAGGGTCACAAATTGGGCGCGCAGGCCCGTCTTACATTCGGCCCTTTCAATCACTCGTCTTTCGTTCATCAAGAGCATTATACATTTACATAGGAAGAAAAATACACATTGTGAAATGAGTGTTGTAAACATAAACAAGGCAAATTACCATGTTATGAGGCCCATCTCCCACGTACCCATACATCACCCCACCCACACACACACCCCCACCTACCCACACACACGCACACCAAGGGACACATACATACCCCACCAACCGACCCATCCCCCTCCCGCACATCCCTCACCCACACTCCCCTCACCTGTTCCCCCAACCAAAACACACTCGCCACCCACAAACAATCCCCCTCCAACCCACATACACATCCTAACCCACACATCCTCTCCCCATCCACACCTCAAACCACCCATCCCCCAGCCACATCTCCATTGACCACATATTTCCCACCCACTCACACAATCCCCCCTCCCCCCACACACACACATCTCCCTAACTACCCATACATCCCCAATCCACTCACACACACACCCCACCACCCACACATACATCCTCCACCCACCAATACATGCCTTAACCCAATCCCCCACTACACAATCCCCCACCCGCACATCACATACATCCCCTACCACGCAATATTCCCAACCCACGCAACGCACACACACATATCCCACACCAACACATCCCACACCCACATACCACCACACATCCTCACCTACACACCACACACATATATAATGTTCATATAACAATAACATAGAGCTATCCAAAACAACTTTGTGGAAAATTATAAGGGCATTATCTTCACTGTTTGAAAGTACAAGGGCGGTAGAAATATTCTTTGCGAGCAACCGCATTTAGGGGCCTTGAGAAGCAGATACCTACGTGAAATAAGGGAAAGCGCAAAAAAATTATGGCATAGTGTATTTGGATGAGACGTGGATCAATGCGCACCACACAAGTGAAAAGGAGTGGAATCAATGGATGGAAAGATAAAGCGTTATGTGCCCAGTAGTAAAGGACAGCGTTTGGTCATACCCTATGCTGGTAGTACTCATAATGGCTTACTACAGAATGCTGGGCTCGTGTTCGTATCAAAGCATACAGACAATAGGGATTATCATAATGAGATCAATGGTAATGTATCTAGAGATTGGCTCGAGAATACAGTACTTCCATCCCTTGATTAGTCTTGTCTAATCATGGACAATGCATCATATCACAATGTTGTTGCCCAAGAAGACAAAATAACTACGGTATCGGGCACAAAGGAAGCAATAAAGATATGGCTCAGAAGGGAAAATATACCATTTCCAGAAACATATTTTAAGCTACAGTAGTTGTTCCTTGTAAAACAGGCACAAAAAAGCAAGAAATATCAAATCGACAAGTTGACAGAAGAGCATGGCCATAGGTGCTTGAGCCTTCCGCCGTATCAATCTCATTTAAACCCTATAGAACTTGTGTGGGCTAAAATTAAAGGACAAGTGGCAGCTGCCAATACTACATTAAAATTGTCTGACGTCAAGATAACCCAGTCCGAGCTATTAAATATTGATTAAAAGTTACTGGAAAAAATGTGAGGACCATGTGTTGAAAGAGGAAGAGGACTATTGGAGAAAGGATGGATTGAATTTTATGCAACCGAGAGCAATCATCAACCTACTGGAATCGTCCGACACAGATTAAGGTCTGAGCAGATCGCAGACCTTAATCTACGTACACACTTACTGGGATATTTTGCTCCTACTATTCAGACGAATTGAAGGCCCTAAACATTACAGCTTCAGCATAATGTTAATGGCAACAGTTTGTATTCCACAGTGATGAATTTTCAATTCCGCAAACCCTCAGCGGTGACAAACAACTGTATTGAACACACACACACACACACACACACACACACACACACACACACACACACACACACACACACACTAAACGCATTGAATACCAACAGAAGAGTAATATTGCGGTGGAAACTGACATATTGTGGCATAACAAGAAACGTGAGAGCAAACACGTTGTCAAATTAGGCGACAACACACGTGCATACGAATCAATCTATAAACTTCAATGAAAAGAGGACCAACATCTTGGTCGTTAAGAAGAAAGCCCACTACAGAGACACTGACAACTATTTTCATAGTGCAAAACAGGTAATCATGTTCCGTCTCTGAACGGTAAACAGCAGAGTAGACAGTCTTTCACGAAGACTCAACGCGGGTCTGTCACCCATGTGTACGTGTGAACAAATTACACAAACAGCTGAACAGATCCTTAAAAATGGAAACATAATGACTAAATTGCGGTATCACTTCTGGTCACTCCATACGCACATTAACGCACAGCTATTTGGAAGCTTTCACGAACTCAATATAAAATGCTAAATGCACCCTAGCAACATGAATACTTGTGTACAATTATTAACCAGCAGCTGAAGAAACAAGAAGGACATGAAAAATAAGGTAAGAAATATATTCCTTCTACTTTCCTGTCAATTTACACATTATTTACCCCATACCTCTGTACATACTGTGTCTTTACTAATATTACACCTTGCACCCCTCTCGGGAGTCTTCGTGGTGAAGTGGTCAAGCCGTCTGACTCGGGCTCCGAGGGTTGTATGTTCGATTCCTTCATTTCACGAGTGCATTTATTCGGAGAATCCAGAGGGTCGTCGCTGGAGATACTGAGTTCGTGCTTTGTGCCACGATTTCCGCCCTGCGGAAAGAGACTGAGCCATATGGGATAAAAACCCGGTGCAATGCTACTTTAAGCTACTTTTTTTTTATTGCATCCACTCCCATACGAATCTGGCTACGCCTTGTACTTGTGTCCTTACCAGAAATAACGTGGTTTACTGTAAGACTAGTTTGTTAGCGTGAATTCACTACATTTCCCCCAAAACATCAAAGAAATGTTGCCGCTTTCAATGATTTAAGTTGCTTTTGAACCTATCAAAGACCCCTTGAGTGGGGGTAAATATAAGATGGCTGGAAAAATTTCATAACGATGCAACAGACAGTTTTCAAAATAATTGATCGTGAATGAAGGCATTCTTTGTGGGACATACTATAACATCAACCCCAAGCCTAAACCTCAGATTAACCCTAATAACAACCCCAAGCCTAAACCTCAGATTAATCCTTAATCAACCCTAAGCCTAAACCTAACCAAAACCTCAAATCTAACATTGCGTCTACCTCAACAACATCCTTAACCTAACCCGACTCTCATCCCTAAATCTAGCCATAAACGTAACTCGAACCTATAGGTGACACGCATAGGCTTATGCTTAGTATTATGGTTTTTATTACGGCTTGTGGTAGAAATAGTAGTAGGATCAAGAAGTAGCCTCCTTGGATGGCGGGGAATGCCCATGGTCTGCCTCTGCCTTCCCTTGAGGGCTGACCGAGATGTCTCCAGCTGTTCTAAATGGGCCAGCAGGGATAGGGGATAACACCACAACAGTGAGACTCAAATGTCCTACGAAACCCTCGGGAAGGTTTACCCGGTCAATAAATGCCGGCAGAGGTCGGATGTGTCGGCCTAACGGCGCAAGAACGCATCTCAGCTGTAAACAGGAACAAAGCAATCACTTCCCAAAAAACTCTCCGGATGAACGCAGAAGAAGAAGAAGAATCAAGAAGGCCTGGGGTTTCGTGGCGATGGTTGATGGACGGTGTTTGGTGCAGGAGAGCCTGCACATATGAAACTACAACAGCTAGTTTGAGAATGGAGGAGGAGGCAGTTGTGATGGCGTTAAGCTAGCAGGAAGTCAAACAACACACGCATGTTGTAATTGTAACGGGCTCACAAAGTATGATGAGACAGGTGCAGACGGGCATTCTTGGGACAGAGTAATAGGCTTCCAATCAAATATTTAAAAAAAAAAAGAGCATCTGTTTCATCTCCCCCACCTGAAGATATGCTGGCGTGGTGGAAAACGATCAGACGGACAGATCGGCTGAGTCCGCATCTCTTGGAGGGGTATTGGCGCATGATGATGCAGATGCCGTCTGGTTTCTTTGGAATCGTGTGTATAGTGCAGAAGAACGGGTGGATCATCACAGTTTGCAGACAATGATGTTACAGGGAGTGACCAGAGAATCTTGCCGATCCTCAAAATATACATATAATCAGAATTATTATTCTCCTGAGGTTATTTGCTTGGGTTAAATCAGCGGTTGGTTTAGGGTTACGCTTATTCTTCGGCTTATTGTAATGTGTACTGTAATGTGTATTGTATTGTGTATTGTAATGTGTATTGTATTGTGTATTGTAATGTGTATTGTATTGTGTATTGTGATGTGTATTGTATTGTGTATTGTGATGTGTATTGTATTGTGTATTGTGATGTGTACTGTAATGTGTATTGTGGTGTGTACTGTAATGTGTATTGTATTATGTATTGTGATGTGTACTGTAATGTGTATTGTGATTTGTACTGTGATGTGTATTATAATGTGTATTGTGATGTGTACTGTAATGTGTACTGTATTGTGTATTGTATTGCGTATTGTGATGTGTACTATAATGTGTATTGTAATGAGTATTATAATGTGTATTATAATGTGTATTGTGATGTGTACTGTAATGTGTACTGTATTGTGTATTGTATTGTGTATTGTGATGTGTACTATAATGTGTATTGTAATGAGTATTATAATGTGTATTATAATGTGTATTGTGATGTGTACTGTAATGTGTATTGTATTATGTATTGTGATGTGTACTGTAATGTGTATTGTGATTTGTACTGTGATGTGTATTATAATGTGTATTGTGATGTGTACTGTAATGTGTACTGTATTGTGTATTGTATTGCGTATTGTGATGTGTACTATAATGTGTATTGTAATGAGTATTATAATGTGTATTATAATGTGTATTGTGATGTGTACTGTAATGTGTACTGTATTGTGTATTGTATTGTGTATTGTGATGTGTACTATAATGTGTATTGTAATGAGTATTATAATGTGTATTATAATGTGTATTGTGATGTGTACTGTAATGTGTATTGTATTATGTATTGTGATGTGTACTGTAATGTGTATTGTGATTTGTACTGTGATGTGTATTATAATGTGTATTGTGATGTGTACTGTAATGTGTACTGTATTGTGTATTGTATTGCGTATTGTGATGTGTACTATAATGTGTATTGTAATGAGTATTATAATGTGTATTATAATGTGTATTGTGATGTGTACTGTAATGTGTACTGTATTGTGTATTGTATTGTGTATTGTGATGTGTACTATAATGTGTATTGTAATGAGTATTATAATGTGTATAGGCATGGGTTCCAGTTTAAAATGAAGGTTAATGTTAGGCTGAAGCTGAGGATACTAAAGTACTCAAGAGATCGCTATATTCATGATTTCATTGTGGCTGAATAATCTTGACATCTGAAACTGAGCGGTCGTGGAGCTTTCGTAGACATCTACATTTGACATTATTTGATTTGAGTCAAGAACCGACATAGCAGCACTCAGGACATTCCCATAATGCTACAGTTCTCATCTTCAACAACCAGTGAAGAGATCCGTACTAATGGTATCAGTTAAGTCTTATTTTATATTCGTCGGGACTTTCCTCGGATTACTGAGTGTGGGCTATATTCAAGAGAATGTATTCCTTTAGTGAATTCAAACACAAAAGGCATAAATAAAATCTTACACGATTTCTTGCCTGGCATATTTCGCTGCATCTTGTCAGGTGCATACTGCAGAGGTATATATCATGGCATGTGAAAGAATGAATAATGGTTTGGCTCAAATATGATTACACTGTTGCTGATATTGCGCCAATGTGTAGAATGTTATATCCACGGAAGTCTAACACTTAGCAGGAAGTCCTTCTTTCTACATAGTAACAGCTGGAATCGACTAATATATGTTTCAATATATTTGTTGGGTATAATCTCTGGTCACTGCTTGCCTCACCATTCTCCCAGGCCATGATGATTCCGTTGTTCTTCCACACTTTACATTTGATACCAAAGGGCACTGGCCACATCTGCCTGATTGTCAACTAATATCCCTCCCAGCGGTGCAGTCCTGGCTAGTCTGTTCGCCTGCTGATTTCCCAAAATACCAGAATGGTCTGGGGAAAAGATTCGACGGATGCTCCTTGTCTTTGATTTTTTTAATTAGAGCATGCCGCTCTGCATGGAATATATTTTATCGCAGAAACGGAAATACAGAGATTGTGCGGTATTTGCATTCTGCACTCTTTTTACTTATGAAAAGCGATTATCGCTAGATAGATAAAGAACAGACAAAACTGTTCTTATTGCACTGGGAAATGTTGTTGACAAAATTGCCAGTCGCAGAGTGCTAAAACCTCGTTACAACCGAGCGTGTCTTCTTCTGCTTCTTGCACCTTCAGACGTCAATATGAATTCATCCCAAGAAAATGGCAGTCAACGTGTTACATTTGACATAGAATTTGTTGTCTTCACATGGAGTTGTGTAGGTCAATCTTGTTTTCTCTAGCACATTTAATGGGCCCCCTTGAAACAAATATTTAGCTGTCATTTTACCAGTTCCACAGTTTCACACATCGGTATCTCATATTTTTAGTTGATTAAACATTTGATATTTCCTCTTGTTGTGGTATGTCCGTACTCTGAAAATTGTAAGATTCTTTTCGTTTGATTTGATCAGATGTATCTTCTTTCTGTTGAACTGGATGCTCTGATGTCAACTAGGTGCTACAATTGCTTCTTATAAATTTCTTGACCTCATATCATAGGTTATGTTTATATCAGGTTAAGATACTCTTCCACCTTCCTTTGCAAATCTGTCGACTTCTTCATTTCCAGGCATGTTGCAATGAGAAGGAACCCATTGTGGACTTTTGTTCATGAATTGCTGCGTTTAGGTCTGCTAGTTCTTTTCTGTTTCTGCTCTTTAAAATTGAAACAACTGACTACACATCCGTTAAGATAGCTATGTTTCGCTTTATTTGTCACTGTCATCACGATTTCTGTCGCGGTTTTTAAAGCATATGTCTTCTCTGCTCTGAAGTTACTTGAGAACTTTCCAGTAGCTTCTGACTGTGTCTTCTTTGCTCCATTATTTAGATTCCGGAGGATTCGTTCACTTCCATTTTATGTTGAAAACCTTTATGATGATACAAGAGAAGAACATTATGATATTTGGAGCAATAATGAAGAACCATCAATTCTGAAGATAGAAGTTCAAAATGCTCTTAACTAAATTAAATCTGGCAAGACCCCGGGCCCAGACAACATCTCAACAGAAATGATCACTGCCCTTGGAGAATATGGAATAGATCAAGTCACCATACTGCTGAACACAATATATGATACTGAAGATATACCTCCTGAATTATGTAATTCAATATTTATTGCAATCCCGAAGAAATCAGTAGCCTTGGAATGTGATCAATATCGAACAATTAGTATAATGAGCAACATCACAATGTTTTGCTAAGAATTATCATGCAAAGAGTTAGGAAAAAAATACAACCCGAAATAGGAGAAGAACAATGTTGGTTTGTAGAATGCAAGGGTACAGTAAATGCTGTGTGTATATGCTTGCGACATTTTGGATTTCTACGCCACGCAGTAACATTATGAATACCGAGTGAGAATAGCTTTATCTTGGAAAAAGCATTACAGCACGCAGTAACATTATGAATACCGAGTGAGAATAGCTTTATCTTGGAAAAAGCATTACAGCAGGCCACTCCTGAAATCTCTTAACGTAACCAAAATCAGGCTAAAAATATAAATCGACTTCCCTGAGAACAATAACACCTGTAGAACAGTTGCGCCAATGATGTCAGCGAGCTGAGGAAATTGTTGGTGAAGGCCTGTCATGTAAACAACATCTGCCAGCCACCTGCAGGCTGGCAAAAATTGTTCGCGCCAAACAACGGAGTATATAATTGGTGTTGAGAGAGAAATTATCATAAGTGTATTTAAATTAGGCAATTAGGATGGGTTGCTGCAAAGTGCATCCATATTGCTAAGTTTAGGCGGTAGTCAACCAAATGAATCTCTAGAAGAAGGTTGTGTTTTCCTTTTGGGATAAAATATGTTATTTATTGGCTGAATTTAGTGTATATTTATTAATGACCATTTATATCAATGGACGATATTATAAAAAAAGACTTGAACTTTAGTTAGAGCTCTCTTTCTTTGTGATAAGAGAACTAGGGATTTAAATCTAGAGAATTTTCCAGATGATATAGGTGATTCGTTTTCTGACATTTGAACATTTCGAATGAATATCTTTCTTTGCTCAGTTCATGTATATTATGAGTGATAAACTTATCATTCCCTATTCATTCAGAGTCTTCACGTATAGCGTATGATTAGAAAAGGAACTACCATGATGCTTTTCTGAGACATCTCTTATAATCTCTGCATAGATGGTACTTCTTTTCTGAAATATAACTTATGATTTATTTATGGGTGATATTTTTAAGAACTATCATTTATGATCTCTCTCTCTCTCTCTCTCTCTATATATATATATATATATATATATATATATATATATATATATATATATATATATATATATATATATATATATATAAAAGAAAATAAGTTTCTTTATGTATGCATTAGTGTTTGGGGTGATTGATTAATAATGATTTTATTTATAAATATAAATATGTGACATACCTATGATGTAATGTTATGCAATAACGTATCCTGGGTATGAGAGGCAATGCCAGGACTGTGACATGGTGTCATTCTTGCTTTTTGCCACACAAATATACTCGGTGACAAGACCTTGTGAACTCGACGATGATTCACCGGCACTGCACAGGAGTGAGGGAGACATATCTTGGCGATATGAGAGGTGAAGGCCTCCATCAGATGTTGGTGTGAGAAGATGAGTCGCATCCACCTGCTAGTGTGATGGTACCGAACAGGGCAAGATCTGGCTTGCCTACCCTTATGTACTAATCCGCTCACCTTCCCTCTCTGTGTCTGTCTGTCTGTCTGTCTGTCTGTCTCTCTCTCCTTTTCGTTCCACCCTCCCCCCCCCCCCCCCCGTTTCTGTAAGTTGGCTATATGTTTGGTACATGTTTCCAGCAGGGATGGTCGTCTTTTTTGTCTTCCACTGGGGCATAATTATGAATGCTGAATATTGTCATCATGGAGGTTCAAAGTCATCAATAAACGATGAAGGGTTGGCCTTGCTACTATTGAAAGATCACAATTCCAATGAACATCCTTGAACTCTCCGATGTCACAGCAACACCAGCATTTGGAGATCAGCTAAGTACCCTATAAATATCCTCTCTTACATAATGGCCAACAACAGGAACAAACACCGTAGTAACTTCAATAGAAGTCCGTGTGACTTAATAGACTTTTAAATCTAATAGTCCGTATGACCTGATGGACTTTTGTAATCTAGAAGTTGTGAGATCCTCATGGACTTTTGTGGTGGTTTAGTGGACTTTATAGTCATATATTTTCTGTTATTGATTGATTGATAGATTGATTTTCTGTGAACGTATGGACAGTCTAACACCATCTTCGGTGAACTTATGAACAGCTTAAAAACTCACTAAGGAATGAACTGTGTTAATTTAGTACTCATTTGTGAGGATACCGGAACACTTTACCTACTTACTAACGATATTGTGTGTGTGTGTGTGTGTGTGTGTGTGTGTGTGTGTTTTAATTTTTATTTTGAGCTGTGTAAAGTAATGATGCCAGTTGAACACCCACTCCCCCATGTTATCCCATTAGAATGTTATAATTTATAGACTGGAGTTGTTTATTTTCTTGTTAATTGCTGTATGGTTTTATGTTGTGGTAAAGTTAGAGAACTTCAACTATTAACAAACCTTTGGAGAGCAGAGTGTGGCTGGGAGACAACACGCGTCAGGGAATCCAGAGTGGGCTTTCTCCTTCCCTGAATGCGGTGCCATCCCAGTGCTCTCCTGGCCTCTATTGGGAAACGTTACCTTTACGAGCCATTTCTGGTTTCCTTATAATAGTTGCCTATTTGGGTTTTGGGGATTTTTCTCCCATCGCTATTTTAACACACCACAATGCTGAGAACATTCATTGAGCGTTCTTTATAAGTAAACAAAGACTTACATCGTTGCTTTATTGACTACACAAAGGTTTTCGATAAAGTAAGACATGTCAGCATGATGGGGAAGCTTGAAGATCTGCAAAATGATGGGAAAGACCTTAGACTCAAAAACATACATTGGAAACAACAAGCTGCCATAAAGATTGATAATGAAGTAGGCCAATACCAGCTTATTAAGAGAGGTGTGAGACAGGGATGTATAATGTCTCGAGATCTTTGTTCTCTATACAGTGAAAGTATTTTCCGAAATGTTGACGATATGAAAGGAATCATCATTGGGGGACATAACATCAATAACATTAGATATGCGGATGGTACAATATTGATTGCAGGGTCTGCAACATTTAGTAGATGCGATTTTTACACACAATGAACAACTAGGGTTAGAATTAAATTGTAAGAAGACACAGATTATGGTCATCACTAGTAAGAAGGAAATGACACAATGCAATATACAAGAAAATGGGAATACTCTTAAACAAGTGAATCTCGGAACAGTCTTAACACCTGATGGGAGATGCCTTGAAACGATTAGAACAAGAATCGTCATGGCGAAGGCAGCCTTTTGTAAGATGAAAAACGTACTGACCAATAAAAGGATGTCATTTGCAACGTGATAAAGAGTGTTTAGGTCCTACATGGAGCCTGTGCTTTTGTATGGATGTGAACAATGAGCAGACAAACTGAAAAATATCAGATGGCTATGGAAATGTGGTTTCTGAAAACCGTAAACTGATCAGAGAAATTGTACGTCTACTGTCTCAAATTTTTGGTCACGCTATGAGAAGAAATAAATTGGAGAACTTGGTGACAACTGGCAAGATCGAGGGGAAGAGAACAGGGGACGGCAGAGAAGTAAATACCTGGATGGTGTGGCCACGTTGTATGATCGAGACAATAACACTGAGCTGATCCACGACTCTGATGATCGAGTGAGATGGCAAAAAATGACCGCCCACGCTTACCGACATGGACTATGATGATGATAATGATTTTCTGTTGCGTTTTTTTTTTGCTTATCCATCTGTATATATGCGTGAGTTCACATGCTGTTTGGGTAATGTTCTTCTAAGTAGTTTATTGTTATGTATCTTCTTTCTAAATCATTCTGAATATTCTTTTTCTTAATACTAGAAATTTTTTCTATCATCTCAGGCAGGCGCTGTTGTCTCCCAGTTGAAAGTCTATTTGAAGATATTATTTCCAAGGGTTACTTCTGACTTTAGTCAACGGCAGATTGCAAACCTACTGAGTTATAAAAAAAAAGAATGTATTCCGTATCCCTTACGGGACGTTGCAGTCAACACCAGCATTTTCAGCTGCTGTTGATGTACTAGGCAAGTGTTACTTTCAGTAGTTTGCCATTGCTTTCTGAACGACAGCCCCTATACCTTTTTCGAAAAAACCAGCACTGCTGTGTTTCGAACCCGGGTATACGGGCTCACAAACCGCGTTCGCAAGCCCTTAGCCACAGAGACCGACTGAGTTATACAGAAAATAATTTCCAGTTGCGAAATTGCCATTGAATATCCCCAGATCGCCAGTAGTCGGCACCGTTAATATGCAAATCACAGGCGTCGGAGATGACGTTACACCCAGCGGACTAAGAATTGCTACAACTTCTGGCACGCCAAAACGTCTTTCTACGTGCTGCCGATGTCCATTTACAGTGGCGGGAAAAGTTACCACTGTTGACAAACTCATTTGGTCAGAGGACGTCAGAAGGTATTGTATGTCAATATGTTGGCATTGTTTACACCCCGATCAGACCGGGTAAAGGCGAGCGTCGATACAATAAGACATGAGGGAGACAGCACAGCAGACGAGTTGCATTCTTCTATGTAGAGGAAACAAATCCAAGCAATGAGGAGGAAATCTCACGCAGCTTGCACTACCTACTCTGGAACGAAAAGAGTATTGAAGGGGCGTGAGTATTTCAACAACAATTCCTTGTGATTAGGAAAGACGGTTTGGTGGAGAAAGCAATATATGTTAATGAGGAAAACTGAAGGTGGTGGAAAATTTTCAAATATCTTGGATCATTAACTACCAACAATGGTGACACAATGAAAGAAATTACAGAATGAATATCTATTGCTCTTCAACAACTAAAACAATTGAATAAATTGTGGCTTGGGAAATATATGCATCGTTCCCATTGCAACATACGTGTGTGACCATGGCATTTACTAAACAAGCTGAAAAGGGCATAAATGCCTTTGAATATAAATATTATAGATGGGTTCTAAGAATATCTTGGATACAGAAAAGAACAAATGTATCCATACGACAGGAGCTGAATATTGAAGAAGGTTGGCTACTAAAGACGATAAAACAAAGAAAATTGAAATATTTGGGTCACATGAAACGTCATGAAAGTTTGGAGAGAACAAATATGGGGGGTGGGGGGTGTGGTATATACTTGGAAAGAGAGCAAGAGGTAGGCCAAAGAAAACATGGGTGCAGGATGTGGTAGATGATCTCCAGATGGGTGAATCGGACATCTCGATTATGACCGAGAAGTTTTCCGGACGGTTGTTATGGGAGTTAAGTTCTGCTACTGAATGAATGAATGAATGAATAAATTATAAAAGCTGCTTTTGTGGCTAGACAGATGAAGAACAGACATATATGTTTTTATAGCGCTGGCAAATGTTGTTGAGACAATTGTCAGGCACAACCTGTGGGCATTGTTATGTTGCTTCAATGTCAAATTCGTCCATGAATAACCCGTAGTAGTTTAAAGGGGAAAGGCAACCTTCGTTCACATCACATAGGAATGATGAACGCATGCAAACATGCGCACGTACGCACATACAGTCCAGTAGTTTGCCGTTGCTCTCTCAACGGCCGATGCCTCATAACAATTATTAAAGTAATTAATTCAAAGCGGTCTTCTTCCAAATTGTCAGCTGCTGATTTCGAATTCTCGACTTGGTATGTCGGTGAATTCTGAATCACCACGTCTCTCTCTCTCTCTCTCTCTCTCTCTCTCTCTCTCTCTCTCTCTCTCTCTCTCTCTCTCTCTCTCTCTCTCTCTCTCTCTCTCCTTATGGACAATACAAAATAAATTATCACAAGTCTGGATTTTGCCTCGGGTCTTAAATTTGCCCAGTCCACAAGTGTATGCTAATTCGTGAATTCGAACTATGTAGGAAATAAGTTAAGATTTCAATACACGAAGTCGAAATGCCATCACAAAATACTCAGATTTGTCCATAGACGGAACTGCACCAAACCGAAATTCCAAAACGCTGCAAGTACCTTAAATTGGAAATATACCGAATCACATTGACCCCTCGTCGCAATTTGCCCAAGTCGGATATGCTATAAGTAGGCAATTTCTCCCCATCCGGTAATATTTCTTTAGCACACAATTTCTGCCCGATGGGCAAATTCTCCCTTGTCGGCGATTTCATCTCTGTCGAGAATGTCTCGCCAATCAAGAATGTTGCTGACATCGAAAATTTACAAAAGTCCGGTTTGTTTGTGAGATCAAGTCGAACGTGCACGAAGTGGGAAATTAAGCAGCCTGGTGTTGTTTTAAGACAGTTAATTCCACCAAGTCTGAACTGCACCAAATCTGGATTGTTTGTTCTATGTCTGGATTGTCCCAGGTCTGAACTGTACCAAGCCTGACTTGTACCAACTTTGGATTGCATCAAGTCTGAATTGTATAGGAATTGCTTCTACCGACCAGTCTCTCGTGATTCGGCAATGTCTCCCCGGTGGGAAAATGTCTTCTCAGTCGATGACACCCCAGTCGGAAATATCTCCCAAATAGAAGATGAAATTTACGGAAAACGAGAAGTTACAGGCGTCGCCCAACTCAGATATTTAATCAAGTAGAAAGTGCACAAAATCGGGGTGGGGAGCGGCGGAGAGAGAGAGAGAGAGAGAGAGAGAGAGAGAGAGAGAGAGAGAGAGAGAGAGAGAGAGAGAGAGAGAGAGAGAGAGAGAGAGAGAGATTTGCAATAAATTGGAATTGTAATAAACTGCAATTCCATATATCAAAACCAAAACAAATCAGAATAGCAATACTTCGAAATTGCATAAAATCTAAATTGCAAACATTCTGAATTACAGTAATTCGGAACTTTACCAAGTCATTATTGCTGCACCAAGTCGACATTGCACCAAGTTGGAATTTTTTTAAAAGTCGGTATTGTATCACTTGAAATTGCATCAAGTAGGAAATTATCCGACGGTCTCCCTGGTCTAGAAGTTACACGAATTTCTCCGTAATCCCGATTCTCTCGTGAGTAACGTGACGTGCGCGATAATTGGTAGCGGTTCTCTCCGCGTCGGTAACTTTTAGGGTATGTGAGCCGGTCGCTCAGAAAGCAATGGCAAACTACTGAGCGTAATTTTGCTATGAAATCAACAATAAGCTGAAAGTTGTTGATGTTGACAGCGATGTCCTGTAAAGGATATGCGGGAAAAAAAAAAGAAAAAAAAAAGAAAGAAATTATCCAGTATGCAACTTTATCCCAGGCCTACGACTATCCCTGCTCCTAACTCCAACAGTAACCTGAACCCCAACCCTAACCACGACCACAACCACAACCTTAACCTTCCCGACCAGAAACCTAACCTTGACTCGAACTTCGACCCTAACATTAACCATAACCACAACCCCATCATTAGGTATAACCTTTAGCTGGTTTAGCTGAACCGTAACTCTCAACTCAAATCCCAACTTCCGAACCCCTAAACTAACATGAACCCAACCCCAACTCTAATCCTAAGTCGAATTGTCGCCGGGTGAAATGTCCTCTAAGCGGGTCAGATTAGGCTTGTTTCTGAATGTCTGAGACAAAGAATGAGTTAAACCTCAGATACAGCAATAGGCTGTTGCAGACAAAGGGTTAAAAACACATTAAAGCTGTTTCCAGGTGCATTGGATCCCACCGCAGTATATCCCTATATATAAATCTCTCTCTCTCTCTCTCTCTCTCTCTCTCTCTCTCTCTCTCTCTCTCTCTCTCTCTCTCTCTCTGTATGTGTGTATATCTCTGTTTATTTCTTTCTCTCGCATTATCTCTTTCTCCTTCCTTCTCTCATTCTCTTACTCTCAGTCACACACATACATACATTTTCCCTCGTTCTTTCCATTCGTGTCAAATAGCTTCCAACATCACAACAGTGACAAATGAAAGCAATTGTACCCATATCCGTGTAAAACGTCTGGCAAATCTAATGTCTGGCAACCTTAATGTCTGCAAATCTAATGTCTGGCAACCTTAATGTCTGCAAATCTAATGTCTGGCAACCTTAATGTCTGCAAATCTAATGTCTGGCAACCTTAATGTCTGCAAATCTAATGTCTGGCAACCTTAATGTCTGCAAATATAATGTCTGGCAACCTTAATGTCTGCAAATATAATGTATGAAATATGCTTACATCATGGCAGCAGTGGGCAAGGTTCGGGGGAGGGGGGGGGGAGTAAGAGGATCAATATAACTGCAATGGGTTGTACCCCAACTGGCTCGATCTCTCTCCGTTGAAAGTCAAGCTGGATGCCGAACTCAGCATCCCTTCCATACAGCACGAATTCCATAGATCCAGCGAGGACCCCTGGGGAACTCAGAAAAATTACCCTGGTGATCAGAATAACCCAGTCCCGAAATAAACTCACAACCTTCAGAGGGTGGGACAAGTGGCTTGACAACTTCGCCTCAGACCTTCAGAGGGTGGGACAGGTGGCTTGACAACTTCGCCTCAGACCTTCAGAGGGTGGGACAGGTGGCTTGATACCTATGCCTCAGAGGGTGGAACAGGTGGCTTGATACCTTCGCCTCAGAGGGTGGGATAGATGGCTTGACAACTTCATCTAAAATGACGGGACAGGTGGCTTGATAGCTTTGCCTCAGAGGGTGAGACAAGTGGCTTTACAACTTCGCCTCAAAGGGTGGGAGAGGTGGCTTGACAACTTCGCCTTAGAGGGTGGGACAGGTGGCTTTACAACTTCGCCTCAAAGGGTGGGAGAGGTGGCTTGACAACTTCGCCTTAGAGGGTGGGACAGGTGGCTTGACAACTTTGCCTCAATCCTTCAGAGGGTGGGAGAGGTGGCTTGACAACTTCGCCTTAGAGGGTGGGACAGGTGGCTTGACAACTTTGCCTCAATCCTTCAGAGGGTGGGAGAGGTGGCTTGACAACTTCGCCTTAGAGGGTGGGACAGGTGGCTTTACAACTTCGCCTCAGATTCTCAGAGGGCGGGACAGGTGGCTTGACAACTTTGCCTCAATCCTTCAGAGGGTGGGACAAGTGGCTTGACAACTTCGCCTTAGAGGGTGGGACAGGTGGCTTTACAACTTCGCCTCAGATTCTCAGAGGGCGGGACAGATGGCTTGACAACTTTGCCTCAATCCTTCAGAGGGAGGGACAAGTGGCTTGACAACTTCGCCTCAGAGACCTACGGGGCAGAGTTAAATAAATGCTGTTTCTTGAGTTATCGGTCGACGCCCGATCACTGTGCTTAATCTATGTTTACGTGACACGTTTATAAAAATAATGCTGCTTGATGCAGAACTGCACACCAAGCCACAAAGAAAAACAGTAGAGTCCTGGCTGCACCCACACGATCGACGTTCTCTCGCGTAACTGGGATTTTTTTTTTTTTTTTGCACTAACTTGCTTTGAACTCAAGCGTAGTCCATTCACACTATTTGCAGTAGCGATGAACTGAATTTTACGTGTAAATTAGCTTTCCCTATTAACAGTGTCCCTCGCCAACAGGCGACCCCACTCTGACTTCAGAGGTACTTGTAATATACGTCCCCAAGTCGAGGACGAGTCCACCTGTCCGAAATAGTGGTTGAACCCTTAACTCGGCATCAGCACACCGGATGTTTAAGAACATGCGTTCTTATCCATTAACTTGGATTCAACGGAATTTAGTAATGCTAAGGTTCACCATTCAGACTTGCCTCGGACAGCTTGTGATGCTGGACAAATCATGTAGAATTTGGCCCGACCGTGAGAGAACTGTCTTCAGGCGAATCATAATGAACTAGGCACTTTTAAAGAAGGTAGTTTGTCGTTGCTTTCCTTCTATGGCAGTGGCCATGCAGTGGCCATGCTGGCCAGAGACCGCAGCCATTGTCTCGTGAAAGTGATCTTCTGCCTACGTCACGAAACTTGAGACCATAACCAACAACTGTCCTCATAATTTCATCCACCACCTGCCTTCCGTGACTTCTTCTGAACACTACCAATAAACGAATACGAAATAACACCACATAATCCACAGGAAAACACTAAAGACAATGTCTCCCGAAGAATAAACACGTCAAGTCGTCGCCATTTTTACCGGATGAATACCATGCACAGACAGAAAAACCAATAACCAAGTACTACAGGAGACAAATGAAAATTGTAAATTGATTAGAGAAATTAGACGTAGACAGTCAAAATTTTTTGGACATGTTATGAGAAGAAATGGGTTGGAGAACTTAGTGACAACTGGCAAGATCGAAGGGAACAGACCAAGGGGAAGTAAATACCTGGATGGCTTGGCCACATGACATGGTCGAGACAAGAACACTGAGCTGATCCACGACTCTGGTGATGGAGTGAAATGGCGAGTCATGACTGCCCACGTTTTCTGGCATGGCACATGATTGATTGATTGATAAGAGAACTGCCACCAACAAAGAATATGTTGATACTATTACTACACTAACGTAAACCTGCCAAGGCATCAACAACAGCAACAAATGCTAGTGTTGACTACAAACACCCTGTAAAGGATGCGCAACTCACTTTTTAACTCAACAGGACTTATTTTAGTCAAGTGTATCGATCTAATCAGATTAACGGCCGAGTCCATTCATGGCGTGGGAATCTTGTCTCATTTCTGATTACGAGGCCATTATAGTCACACTACAGTAATTACAGTGGGTGATCCCTCACCACTCCAGTAAAGGCTCAATCTCATATCGACTGGTCTGGATCAATGCCAATACTCATGGCATGTGAAGCCTGGATCAATGCCAATACTTATGGCATGTGAAGCCTGGATCAATGCCGATACTCATGGCATGTGAAGTCTGGATCAATGCCAATACTCATGGCATGTGAAGCCTGGATCAATGCCAATACTCATGGCATGTGAAGTCTGGATCAATGCCAATACTCATGGCATGTGAAGCCTGGATCAATGCCAATACTCATGGCATGTGAAGTCTGGATCAATGCCAATACTCATGGCATGTGAAGTCTGGATCAATGCCAATACTCATGGCATGTGAAGCCTGGATCAATGCCAATACTCATGGCATGTGAAGTCTGGATCAATGCCAATACTCATGGCATGTGAAGTCTGGATCAATGCCAATACTCATGGCATGTGAAACCTGGATCAATGCCAATACTCATGGCATGTGAAGCCTGGATCAATGCCAATACTCATGGCATGTGAAGCCTGCATCAATGCCAATACTCATGACATGTGAAGCCTGGATCAATGCCAATACTCATGACATGTGAAGCTTACAATAATATTTGTATTTGCGTTCGCTGGCTTTCAACTCAAGCCTAGTCCATACACATGCTGCTACTGCTAGTGCATTGAATTGATTTGTTCTTGCTTTTTCTGTTACCAGTGTTCTTCGCTATCAGGCGAACTCACTCTCCACTCTGAGGTACTTGTAATTTATGTCCCCATGTCTAAGATAATAAGTCAATATTTTAGTCCAACTGACCGGTGTAGGGGTTGAACCCTAGATGGCTGGCAAGAACATTACCAGCTGCGTATAATGCGCACATCTGTGACTCCTAGAATGTCATTTCACTATATCCTCGAAGCATTCTCACTACAACTAACTGTAAGCACCATACTAGAAACATATTTTTCAGCATAACCCTTACATCATATCACATAAATACACGAAAAATGTTTTTGTTTTTTTTTTTAAAAAGCCATTACGTGAGCGAGAAAATCCTATCGATATCAGCCGAGCATGAAATTGTGCCTGAGAAACGGAATTGGATGAGAAATAATAAAAATGATTTTTCGATCAGATATAAAAAATATGTGTTACCTTTCACTAAGGAATATCGCTTCTAAATACTTTTATATTTTAGTTAGTTGAATGGCATTTACAGGACGTTACAATCAACCCAGAAGTTATTGGTTGAATGAAATTTTATAGACAATTTAAGTTTGCCACTATTTTGTGAAATTCCTACACTCTTACTGTTGTGAAAATCAACACAAAGTAATCTGCCCCATAGAGAAAAAAAAACATTATTGGCACGAGGAAGACGTGAGGAAGAAACTGATCTTCTAACGTGGCTAGATGATTCATCAACACGGTAGACACATCCTGTGGATGTGTTTTTGTTTTAACACCTAGAACAAGCCTTTGCCCACCCACCACCTGCTCTGGTTAGTTTAGAAGGTCAGCTGGCCGAATGAATAAGAGCGCTAGATTTTAAAGTTCCGGTGTGCCGATGCCGAGGTAGCAGGTTCAACATCTATACACGTCACTGGGACTAAAATGTTGACTTCTTAAATGCACGCTAACAAATAACAAAAACAAACATAAGAGTGTAAATAATACATTTAATTTGACTGGTCAAACAAAAACTTGCAATCATATCATTTTCCCGACACACTAATTTTCAAAAACGGAAAATTACTGCAAAGCAAACACATACAGTCGGCCAAGTTGGCAAATTGAAGACTGATACGTCACACTGTAAGTGGAAGCAAAAGGTTGTTGTACGCCAGATACTTTATAAGTGCATTAGCCAGGGACTCTAGTCACTAATGCTCTAATCGTCGTGCAATGTCTGCCTCACTTCCTTCTCTCCCCAAGTCTCTGTGTGGGAGGGAGTTTGTTTATCTATCGTCTGGACTCTTGTAGTGAACGTAGGGAGCAAGTAGTACATTCAACATTTGTGTTGTTTAAATTCCGAGAGAAATGACGATGGGTGATTTGAGAAGGGAGCACAGAGAAATCCCATCAGGGGAATTTATTCAGGACATCTGTGGAGATGCCCGATCGCCTGCATTAGCTGTCCAGTAACATGATAATGATGATGCTAGTGCTAAACAATTTACAGCTGTATAACTGGCTGTGTTTAAATCACAACAGCATGTTAAAATATACACATATTACTAGAACATAACATATACAAACATGGCTCCTGTTAGTTTTGACTGTTTTAGAAAAAGAAACTATTCCCATAGCAGGTAAAGCCGTTGAGGTGTGGGTGTCAAGTCTTCAGAGATTCTACACACCGTAGCATTTCCTTCCCAGACACCTTCAAGTAAATTCTGACAATTGTCTGATACAAAAGTTTACGAGACTGGGTCGACCCCGGAGCAATGCAGGACGGAACGAATAATCATGTCTGTGCCGGGTATTAAACCCACAGATGAACTAGTATATGGACATGACACGACAAGGCATGACATGACATGACACGACAAGACATGACGAGACATGACACGAAAAGACATGACGAGACACGACACGACAAGACATGGCATTAGACAAGACATGAAATGACGAGACATGACATGATAGGACATGACATCACATGACAAGACATGACGAGACATGATACGACAAGACATGACGAGACTTGACACGACAAGACATGACGAGACTAGACACGACAAGACATGACGAGACATGACACGACAAGACAAGACACAACAAGACATGACGAGACATGACACGACAAGACATGACACAACAAGACATGACACGACAAGACATGACACGACAAGACATGACACGACAAGACATGACGAGACATGACACAAAAAGCCATGACGAGACGCGACACGACAAGACATGGCATTAGACAAGACATGAAATGACGAGACATGACATGACAGGACATGACATCACACGACAAGACATAACGAGACATGACACGACAAGACATGACAAGACTTGACACGACAAGACATGACGAGACAAGACACGACAAGACATGACATGACAAGACAGGACAAGACAAGACAAGACACGACAAGATATGACATGACAAGACAGGACAAGACAAGACAAGACAAGACACGACAAGACATGACAAGACAGGACAAGACAAGACAAGATAAGACAAGACATGACATGACATGACATGAGACAAGATATGACATGACATGACGTGACGTGATACGACATTACATGACGTGACATGACACGAAAAGACATGGCGAGACATGACATTACACGACAAGACATGATATGACATAACACCACAAGACATGACGAGACATGACATGACACGACAAGACATGACATGACACCACAAGACATGACGAGACATGACACGACATGACAGACATGACTTAAGACATGACGAGACATGACACGACATGACAGACATGACGTAAGACATGACGAGACATGACACGACATGACAGACATGACGTAAGACATGACGAGACATGACATGACATGACAGTCATGACGTAAGACATGACGAGACATGACATGACATGACAGACATGACTTAAAACATGACGAAACATGACATGACATGACACACAAGACATAAGACATGACATAAGACATGACGAGATATGACATGACAGACATGACACGACAATAGAAGGGAGGGTTAGCAAAATGTAACAGCAAACAGGAGGACCTAAGTATATACTGGGATATCTTGCTGAAAGTCAATAGCTGTCTTATTTTTTTTTTCTGCATATCCTTTACAGGACATCACTGTCTACGTCAGCATCTTTCAGCTGATTGTTGATTTCTTGGCAAGATTACGCTCAGTAGTTTGCCATTGTTTTTGGGCTACTCGCTCACATACCCCGTAAGTTACCGACGCGGAGAGAACCGCTACCAATTCTCGCGCACGTCACGTTACGTTAGAGAGTATACGGGATTACGGAGAATGTCGTGTAACCCCTAGACCAGAGAGACCGGCTGTCTTATATTAGTATTTAGTATAGTCCACTCTATTTACAGCCCGCTCAGCGGGCCGAACCGTTCAAGAATCCAGTGGTGCCCACTCCATGACCACGAGCAGCATGACGATGGAGGTGATGGCAGTTACACAGGCTTTCATATGGCTGGAATCACAGCATTATACCAACGTGTGTGTACTAAGTGATTCAATGAGCATGATTCAGAAGGTCGAAGCTGGATCTGTACGTAGACAGTGGACTGAGTCGCTGCGGAAGTCTGGTGTCCGCAAAGTCACCTTCATCTTCGTCCCGGGACATGCGGGAGTCGAGGGAAATGAACGAGCTGATAAATTGGCTGGCTCTGCACCCCCTGTAGATGGCCAGCCCATGGATCGTGCCGACGTTATTAACGCCCTTAAAGATATGGCGAGAACAGAGGATTTTGACGCCAGTGATTCCACATCGCTTTCCAGGATGAAAGACCTGGGAGTAAGAATCGGCACAGCCAGACGCGAGAGGTACATCGGGAAAACAAAGCGCCTCGTCAACCAACACAGAACTGGCACTATTAGCCACCGAACGCTGATGCATACGCTGGGGGGTGGATCTGAGCACCTATGGACATGTCCGGAGTGCAACGAAGATACCCCAACTGATAACTAAATAACTAACTAACATAGTCCACTCTATGATACCGCAGATGGCTATTTCGCTTCAGAGGTCACAGATTGTGACAATTGTATGGATATTTTGCCCTGGCCATGCGGGGGTGTGGGGGAATGAACAGGCTGATAGGCTGGCAGGGAATGCACCTCTTGGTGGTAGACTGCCTATAGACAAGAGGGAGGTGGTCATACGTTTATGGGACCAAGTGGAGAAGGCGGGGGAACAGATTGAGAACCCGTATGTGTAAAGAATGAGATTGTGGGGGATTGGTAGGGGTTCTGGAAGAGTCTCAAAACTGAGAGGGAAGATCAGGAGAACTTTAAATCAGATAACGGTGGGAAGATTAGTAGTATTACGCATCGCTGGCTGTAGAATGAGGGGACGGAGCACAAAGTCCTGAGTGCAGTGATGTCGATTCTTTATTCAATTCATCTCAACTGATACCGCAAAGTGTCGTCTCTATGGTAGCATTAATATCTACTCTATCAAACAGTGTCTCCTGTATGGCATAGTGTCCTCTCAATGGTATAGTGTTCACTCTATGATATAGAGCCAACTCTCTTGTATATTTGAATAACGAAGACACAAACCATAGAATGTTCGATTTATTGCCTGGCATATTTCGCTGCATCTCGTCAGGTACATACATAAATCGTACATTTTATGGTTTGTGTCTTCGTTATTTGAATTCACTACGGGAAAACATTGTTTTGATTCTCATGTATAATTCAGCTCTATAGTATAGTGTCAACTCTATGGTATAGTGTCCTCTTAATGGTTTTGTGTTCTCTCGACGGCATAGTGGTCTCTCGGATGTGTCGGTCAAAATGTGCAAATATCGCAGCTCTGCTGTAAACTGGCACACCACAATTACGTCCCAAAATATATTCCGGAGGAAAGCAGAAGAAGAAGAAGATGTCCTCTCAATGGTATAGTGTTCACTCTATGATATAGTGCCAACTCTCTTGTATATTTCAGCTCTATAGTATAGGGTCAACTCTATGGTATAATGTCCTCTCAATGGTATAGTATTCTCTCAAAAGTATAGTGTTATCTCAATGGTATAGTGTCAACTATAAAGTATAATGTCCTCTCAAAGGTATAGAGTTCTGTCAATGGTTTAGTAATCTCCCAGTGATATAGCGTTCTCCCAATGGTATAATTTCCCCCAATGGTATGGTGTTCTCTCAATGGTATAGTGTTCTCTCAATGGTATAGTGTCCTCTCAATTGCAAAGTGTTCTTTCTGGTATAGTTCAACTATTTTATAGTGCCGCCTAATGAATGTAAAGAGCATCCGATATACGAATAAAGTTTGTTGACGGATATTTCTGTGGTTATTCAAGAGACATGTTAGACAATACACTGAACTATTACAATATATATATTTAGAAACAGTGTCTTGTAATGAATACAGAAACACGAAAGAGTGAGAGAGACATGGAGGATAAAAGCAAGAGAAGATTGCGGAAACAAATATTAGAAACTGAAATAAAATGTTGTCTATGAAAACAAAACTAATAAATTCTGGCTTCTATTCTTGGACTGCGGCATTAATACAATTTACTTGGTCCTGTTGTATGGTATACCATGAGGGCAAGTTTGACATTTATAGTTTTAAGCACATATCGGTTGAGATGTTCACTATTGCATCTCATCCTTCTCAGTGTGGTATCAGCTCCAACTTCATCGCAACGGATCGCCTCACCATTGCTCCATTACTGTGCCAGCGAAAAAGCATACGAAATGCTCACCAATGTTCCACGTGACTTCGTTAAGAAAACAGTAGTTTCAGCAAGCCACATCACCAGACCACAGACAACAGGCCAACCTTTTCACTTAAATCTGCAGTTCACTGTCGCGTAGACACAGTCCAACAAAGACAAGCAGCCTGCACACGCATTATAGCATAAGGCAGCCGCCAGAAATGCCGGAAATACAGCAGTCCGCATTTTTCGGAAGCTGCATTTCACTAGTTACTGTTTACACAACAAACAAAATGTCGAATGAAATTCATAGCTTACAATGTGGCACCAAGCAACCAACGCAGTAACCATATGAAAACTGGCAAAACCCCCGGTTCAGATAACATCACAACGGAAATTATCAATGTCTTAGTAGGGTAGGGATTTGACAAAGTCACCAGACTGCTGAACACATTATATGATACCTCCTGAATTATTTAATTATATATTTATTGCAATCCTAAAGAAATCAGGAGCCTTGGAATGCTATCATCATCGAACAATTAGTATAATGAGCCACATCACGAAGATTTTATTAAGAATTATCATACAAAGATTTAAAATGCAATCCGGAATAGGAGAAGAACAATGTGGTTTTGTAGAAGGCAAAGGTACAATTAATGTTGTGTAAATTCTGAAAACATTAATTGAAAGTTATTTATAGGTAAAAAGAAGATCAACATCTTTGATTTATTGACTACACAGAGGATTTTGATTAAGTAAGACATGTCAACATGATAAAGTTGCTTGCATATCTACAACTTGATGGGAAAGACCTTAGACGTGTAATCAACATATATTGGAAACAGCAAGATGCCATAAAGATGTATAATGAAGTTGGTCAATTCCAGCCTATTAAGAGAGGTGTGAGACAGGGATGTGTAATGTCTCCAGATTTTTTCCCTGTACAGTGAAAATATTTTCAGAAATATAGAAGATATCAAAGGAATCATCATTTGAGGATAATATATAATATACATAGTAATATTAGATATGCGGATGATGCAGTATTAATTGCAGACAATGAGCAGGATCTGCAAAGTTTAGTAGATGAAGTTGTTGCACTCAGTGAGCAAATGGCGTTGGACTTAAATTGTAAGAAGCCACAGATTATGGTCGTCACTAGGAAGAAGGAAATACCAACATGTAATATACAAGTAAATGGGAATATTCTTAAACAAGTGAATCGGTACAATTATCTCGGAACAGTAATAACATCTGATGGGAGATGCCTTGAAGAGATTATAACAAGAATCGCCATGGTGAAGGTAGCCGTTTGCCCGATTAAAAACATACTGACGAATAAAAAAAATGCCAATTGCAACGAGAAAAGGAGTGTTGATTTGCTACATAGAGCTTGTACTTTTGCATGGATGTGAAGCGTGGACAATGAGCAGACAAGCTGAAAAACATCTGAAGGCTGTGTAAATGTAATTTCTGAGGACAATGCAAAGAATACAATGGACAGACTGAAAAACAATTACCAAGTCCTACAAAAAACAAATTAAACACTGATTAGAGAAGTTAGGGGTAACAATGAAATCTGGTTGGCCTCGTTATGAGAAGAAATAAATTGGAGAACTTGATGAATAAATTGGAGAACTTGATGACATCTGGCAAGATCGGGGGGGGGGGGGGAGAGAGAGAGAGAGAGAGAGAGAGAGAGAGAGAGAGAGAGAGAGAGAGAGAACAAGGGGAAGGCAGAGAAGTAAATACCTGGATAGCTTGGCCAAGTAGTCTGGTCGAAATTGGAACACTGAGCTGATCCACGACTGTCACGATCGAGTGAGATGGCGAATCATGACAGCCCGCGCTTATCGGCATGGCACATGATGAATGAAGGAAGTCCAAATATGGGGGAAATGGACTAGTAGACCGTGCCCGGAGACAGTCAATTCTCCAAGGTGTTACCGGCCCACCAGCCAATCCACCACGCTGGCCAGGAAACCAGTAAAAAAAATACTGTAAACCTCCTGAGCATGTCGTAAAAGGCAACTGCACAGGGTTTGGTATGGGACTGATTAGCTCACTCCGTAGAAAATATCAGCCAGTATTTAATCAAACATGAACTGATCTACAAAGGATTTGGCATTAGTGGCTGTCGGTCTATATTCTACTAGGAGTCTTAACGGTAACAACAACAACAACAACAAAATAAGAGGAAGAATTATCTTTACTTTAGTACATCCTGTAGTCCTCGCAAGTTGCTACAAGACAAACTCTTACCAACGACTGTATCAGACAATCAGAGTGATGTTTCGCGAAAGTTTCGTATTCAGTAATATAGCTCAAATGTGTACATTGTCCCACTTGGAAGACTAAATACAGATTGAAGATACAAGTGTAATCCGTTATCAAAATTAAGAAACTAGACTCAACAATACAACCAATCGGCCACGTTACACACTTCTCATGGCCACATTGCCGTTAGATTATCATTTGCAAGCCCAGAAAATGCATTAGGCATTATATTGCACATAATATTATTAATAATACTTCTTCTTCTTCAGCGTTCCGAGCCATTGAGGTTCTTTGCTGCAAATACAATCCGTCTCCATTCTTCTCTCTGGTAGACCTTCTCTTGCCAGTCGTTGATTCCAAGTGCTTGTAGGTCTGTACATGTATTATCTCTCCACCGCCTTCTTGGTCTACCTCGGGGTCTACGGTCATTTATTTCCTGAGTGTAAGCGAGTTTTGTTTCCCTATTATCTTCCATTCTTTCTATATGCCCCAGCCATAATACTGGACAAACAAATATGTTCCCCTCTGGAAAGAGCAGGCTCCCATTTCAAGCATGTCCTGCAAAACTGCTTTCCTTTCAGAGGTGCAGAAGAATAACACACTCGTCATAGGTAGGCCCGTAGGCTATCTCCTATGACCTGTGTATCTCCTATTAACGGACAAGTAATTCACCTACTTTCATAAGCTAACCCTAAGGTTTGGTACCTATTTAACTGTTTCCCCACCCTTTCCACCCCCGACCAGGTTAATAAGAAACTATGGGTACATAAGGTTAAAAGTTAGTTGCATATTCTCTACAGATCGTCGCAGTCAATCACAGCGTTTTTTTTTTTTTAATATTTGTTTGGCTGTTTGTGATTTCTTGGCAAGTTTACTTAGGTTCAATAGTTTGCCATTGCTTTCTGAATGGCCGGCACTCATACCTTTTGTATGGGAACCAACGCAAGGTGGTCTGCTTCCAAATCTACCACTGCTGTGTTTCGAACGCTGTATGCGGGAATACGATTTGAGTTCGTAACTCCTTCGCCACAAAGCCGTAGAGCGAGCTAACTACCAGCCCAAAGTTACTTTTTCATTACGTACTGTCTGATGTTTCACACGGTAGTCACATGATCTCTTTATAGAGACAATGGCTACGGTCACCGACCAGTATGGTCACTCCAAGGCAGAAAGTAATGGTTATTTACTTTCTTTATGGATGTCTAGAACTCATGTCTGAACTGAGCAATTTATCAGAAACTAACACTTACGACCAAAGTTAAGGACCTCCAATATTGAAAACGGAAGTCTAAGATGCTATACCGCACATGGGAAAGTTAAGTTTCCGGGACCAGATAACATTACTGTGAAAGAAGTTGAAGCTTTTACTGAATTAGATATAGAATTGATATCAAGTATTGAATGACATATACAACAGTGGATATACCTGGTGACTTCTTAAAATATATTTTCGTAGTTCTACCAAAGAAATCTTGTGCAATAGGTTGTGGAGAACATCACACAATTAGTTCAGTGATTCATGTGACTAAAACACTGATGATAATTATAATGAACAGAATAAGAAGTAACATCAAATCAGAAATTGAGGATGAATAGTGTGGACCTCTAGAAGATAACTGCATACAAACCGCCATTTACATATTTAAAACATTAACAGAAATAATGAGTGAAATAAACAGATATGTATATTTGTGCTTTAGTGACTACACTAAATTATTTGATAAGGTGAAACATAAAGAATTAATTATAATGTTTGAACATGTAAATAATGATAGTAAAGATCTAAGAATAATGTTTAAAACATGCAAAATTGCAACACAAGCCAGCCATAAGAACTGCCAACCAATTAGGAATTTTTCAACACATTAAACACGGTGTTTAAACTGGGTCGTGCACTCGACCAGTTCAATTTTACAGCGAAATAATAATGAGATCCATACAAGATATGCCAGGAATATCAGTTGGCGGTCATACTGTAAACAGACAGCGTCATCTGATGACATTGTTTTGGTCGCTGAAAATGATACAAGAAATGACAGATATAATTGCAACAGAAAGTCAAAACAAAGGTGTCAGTTTGAATATCATTAAAACAGAATTAATGGTAATTAAAAGAAAAAAATGTCTTCCCTTATGGAACATCAAAGAGAACGGAACCAGTCTGAAACAAGTCAATGTATTTAATTAGCTGCGTACATTGATAACAGCAGATGGGAGAAGTATTGCAGATGTTAAATAGCCCATGCAAAGGCATTTTACAAGATGAAGAATAGTGCGTGCAGTATATCTTTGCTCCTCGATGTGGAAAAAAAACAGTTCTTAAGAGTTGTATTAAGCCAGTCCTGTTGTACGGAAGTCATTCATTGGCATCTTTCCGTCTTGACAGACGATATGTTTGGTACATTGTGCTTCAAAAAAGCATAATAACTACAACCCATGGCGGTGGCGAATTTGGCTGATAAGGCCAATTCGTATTCGTGCTGTAAATGTTCGTCCACAGTGGATGCATGTGAAAACATGGTCATTTCCACCATCATGCACCATCTTACGTCTCCCACGCTCTGTGTGTGCTTTATCTGCAATCATCTTCTCCTTTGTCTTTATTTCATTTCTCATAGTTGCCCTCCACGCAACACATTCAGCTGCGACTTGCTCCCAATGTGCATTATCAATGCCTGTATCAATCATGTCCCGCTTACACACATCTTTGAATCGTAGTAGAGGTCGACCATGAGATCTCCTGCCCATCTGTAATTCACTAAAAGAGATGTCCTTTGGTATTCTACCATCATCCATCCTTCTAACGTGTCCTATCCATCTAAGTCTACGAAGACTGAGCATGGAACACACCTTCACACAACCTGATCTTTCCAATACTTGAGTATTTGTGATTTTGTCTTGCCATTTAATACCAAGTATTCTTCGCAGACATTGCATATGAAAGCTGTTCAAACGTTTCTCTTGGTGTGAGTAAGTTGTCCAGGTTTCACTGCCATAAAGAAGAGTACTAAGGACACAGGCTTGGGAATCGAGGACTTTTGTTTTGGCAGTAAGCTTCCTGTTCTCCCAGACTCTTTTTGCTAACATGTTCATTGTTGTTGCTGCCTTACCAATCCTGGTGCTGATTTCCTGATCTAGGGATAATTTAATATTTACTTCTGATCCTAGATATGTAAAATTGGCTACTATCTCCAAGTCGGCGTCGTCAATAAAGATTGATGGTACCCCATGTGCACCTTATGACATATCTGTGTATGAGAGGAAATAGAGAAGAAGGGCAGAATGTCAGATGGGCCTGCGTGCCCAATTCTTAACCCTTTGAAAATAAAGACCTTCGTTCGTTCGTTCTGTGTCTTCTTTTTGTTAATTGTTAAACCAAATTCAGAACAAGTATTGGAGAATGCATTTAGTAGATTATGTAATTCTTCCTTAGAGTGGGTCGTAATTGCAGCATCATCCGCAAAAAGCAACTCTCTGATTAGTACCCTCATAATTATGGTCTTGGCCTTCAATCTCTGAGCATTATAGAGGCCGCCATCTGAGCGTGAGTGAATGTATATACCGGCATCCTGATCACGAAAGGCATATTTCAGTAGAAGTGAAAAGTATATTCCAAAGGGGCTAGTACACAACCTTGCTTAACTCCAATCTTGATTTCAAACTCTTCTGAAGTTGCACCATCAAACTTGAATATACCCTTCATGCCTGTGTGGAACGATTCCACAATGGACAGGAGAGTTGGTGGGCAGCCAATCTTCTTTAGTGCCTTCAGCAGATCCTCACAACTGACCAAATCAAATGCCTTTGTGAGGTCGATGAAGGCAATAAAAAGTGGTTGATTTTGTTCCCGGCATGTTTCATGCATTTGTAGCAATGAGAATATCGTATCAATGGTAGACAGGAAGCCACACTGTGATTCGGAGTAGACTTGATCTCCTAGGAGTTGAAGTCTGCGCAGAACAATTCTGGCAAATATTTTCCCAACAGTACACGGAAGTGAAATACCCCTATAGTTGTTACAGTATCGTATGTATGTATCGTTACAGTATGTTATATTCGATCGCCCTTCTTCTTGTACAGCGTTATGATGCTTGAATCTTTGAAATCCTGTGGGACTTGTCCTTCTCGCCAGCATAGCTCTATTAGCTGGTGGATCTGTAGAGTGAGTGTGTCTTGCCTACTTCTGTTAACCTCTATTTGAATCCCATCCTTGCCTGGAGCCTTGCCGGGTGCAAGTTCATTTATAGCACACTTAACTTCTGTTATGGTAGGAAGTGTGTCCAGGTGGTCAAGAGTTGGCAGGGCCTCTATGGCATTGAACGTTAGTTTGGTCTCACTTGAGTAAAGCTCCAAATAGTGCTCTACCCATCTATCCATCTGTTGTTTCTTATCAGTGATGATTTCTGCAGTCAAGGTTTTCAGTGGTACACTTCTTTTGATCATTGGACCACGGGCTTTTTTTTAATCCCTTCATACATGCTTCTGATGTTTCCCTTATTACTTGCGATTTGAATGGACTCACATAACTTGATCCAATAGTCATTTGCACACGAGTAGTTTTATAGAAAAATGCGAGAACACAAAGAAGTGTAATGGAGATATATTGAAAGACGTACACATAGAGAATTGGTTACTCACAACAGAAGCAGTCTACATTCTTTTGGCCTTCGTGAGAAAAGGAACGCTGGGGTATGTCGTAGCAGCGGGAAGACTGAAGGGGAAGAGAAGTAGAGTAAGGCCTTGAAAGACCATATTGGATAGTCTGACATTGTGACATGGAAAAACATCAGTATCATACATGATAGGCATTATACGAGGCAGAAGGCTGTGGCCAGACAGGAAGACCAAGAGTCAGCACGGCATGGACCATGAGAAGAAAAGAGAGAGAAAGAGAAATTATATGGTTACGATGACGTCAAGCAATGCACAGACTTTCATTTACTGCACATTTAATGGCTGCGGATCCTATAACAATAACAACTACATATGTGCATGTTAGCGGTGTATGTTGGCAAGCCAGCTGTCTGTGTTTGTCTCTGAAATCAAGTAGTATTTGAATTCGCAATTCTATATGAATAGATTGTCCTCGTTTGCGTTTCTTTAATGTGGTCCATTGTGATGAATGCGCCAACATATACACACGACACTGGTGATCTTGTGAGATGGCGAACCATGACCGTCGGGGCGTAATGGCACAACACTTGAAGATGGTACACACACACATTTCATGGAAGAGCCACCAAGTTCTCATGATCAACTGGCAGCTAAGATGATCCTTGCTTTGTTATTTCATTGACAGTAGCAGTGCAAATTTTGACGTCAGCGTGGAAGCAGGTGAATGCTCCCAGTTCACCACGGCCCCTTCCACGTGAGTGAGCAATGGCCAGGTAGAGGTTTGCGTGCTTGCCTGTCGGCCCGTGGACTTTAACAGTTGACTTGTGCTGCCATGCCCGCCTAACCAAACTCTGGTACCATGGCATGTCTTGGGAAGTCAAGGCGCCCTACGTGATAATGACCACATTACAGAAGCGAGCGCCGATTGATCTATACACAATTTGGGTCAAGCACCAGGCGTGTAATAGGCTCCTGCACTGAACCCTCCTCCTCCCCGGTGTGGTGGCCGCGGTTCACAGCCGGCCATGTGTTCGAATTCCCATGGTGTCGAATTTGTTTTTCCCATTGACCTTGACTGCCAAGTCTACAGAATCTAAAATACGAGGGTAAGTTAATAAGTAAGTCACAAATGGCTGTAGAAAAATAACTACATATGATAACTTGAAACCAGTTTATTTGTATACATGCATTGCCCCTTTATTTCTCAACATAATGTCCACCAACATTGATGCACTTATCCCATCGTTTTATCAGTTCTCACAAACCGGCCGCGTAGAACTGCGTGCTCTGTTTTCTAAGCCGCGTATTCACTTCACATTCAACTTCTGTGTCATTCGCGAAATGTTTCCCGCCAAGGTGGCTTTTCAGTGGACTTATCCCCCAGCGATTTACAGTAAATCGGTGCATAGTTGGGTAGAAAAAGTTACGAGGGCGAGTCAATAAGTAAGTCACACAGTTCTGTGGGATGGCATGTAAACGAAAATAGGGCACGCAGATTTATGCAGTCGGTTTGGGAGAACTGATAAAACTATGGGATAAGTGCATCAATGTTGGTGGAAATTATGTTGAGAAATAAAGGGATAATGTACGTATACAAATAAACTGGTTTCAAGTTGTTATCATATTTAGTTATTTTTCTACAACCATTTGTGACTTACTTATTAACTAACCTTTTAGATACGGAAACATATTACGAGACGTAAAGGCGTGATGTACCTACAGTACCTACCGAATGCTAATAGATCTATAAAATATTGGACATGGCACCAAATATCCAATACCCTCCCGGGGTGTAAAGTGGCTCTTTATCTTTACTTCGTCCCCCGTGTCACACACCACCTGGCTATTGTAAAAGGAGCATATTACAACGAACTTGCTAGGTCGGTGTCAGCAGTAGGTTCTCCCAAGTCGGACAGGAACAGGGTCTTGACTAGCAAGTACCAGAGCATGCTTGTTGGTGAGTCTCATACATTGTTTTGGCTTACCAGCTCCATTTAATGACACACTAACATGCTGATATTTTGGTACATTCATGTTGTCGTCGGAGGGTGTACTATGAATAATAAGACGGCATTTTTGACAAGTTTCATAACTGGTATGACGGTCTCTGTGAGGGAACCCATACATCGATGTATAGATTGAGAAAATATTTATCGAAAGCACAATATAAAAGAGACACTGTCAACAAAAATTATCTCCTGGTAGCGAGAATTCTGGAAAAATAAAGCTACTAGTACAGGGGTGGGCTAACTTTTCGTGCGGAGGGCCGCATTGACAAATGTAAAGCTATTGGCGGGCCGCATATATATAGTTTGTGCTTTAAAAAGGCATAATAACTTTTAACTATGGCGGTAGCGAGTGTGACTGATAAGGCCAATTTGCGCTGTAAATGTCCGTTCACAGTGGGTGCATGTGAACACGTGGTCATTTCCACCATCATGCACCATCTTACGTCTCAAACGCTTGGTGTGTGACTTTTCTGCAATAATTTTCTCCTTTGACTTTATTCCATTTCTGATATTTGCCCTCCATGCAACACGTTCAGCGGCGACTTGCTCCCAATGTGCATTATCAATGCCTGTATCAATCATGTATATATATATATATATATATATATATATATATATATATATATATATATATATATATATATATATATATATACATTTTGTTTACAGTAACCTATCACAATAAGTAATTATTAATTATTTATAGGTTATTAAGCAGTATTAATAGCTAATTATTGCAATTTTATTTTACGTATACACTTATACATTATATTTGACAAAATGGACAAAAACTTTTACTAATTTGTTAACACAATTTTACAACTTGTTATTATAACAAATATTCTTTATTGTCTATTAATGGCTTTAATTTAGACACACAGCGACTACATTGTCACTACAGTTGTTGATTTCTAATGAGATGTATGTAACTGCTTGCAATTTTTGACAATATTCTTGAAATCTGGAGCAAGTTTACTTGTTGAAATTCGCATGACAGCATGCTAGTTGCAGTCCGACAATAAAGACCTATTCTTAGATTTGATCTTCAAGCAAGAGAATGCTTCTTCGCAAATGTATGTTGATCCAAATAATGATAAAAGTTTAGCTGCAAAGTTTTTCAAGTTGGGAAGTGATTCTTGTGATAAAGATCCATAGAAATCCAGCAAACCATCTGTCTTGAATTTCTCTTCCAGGTCATGATCTGCTTGTAAGTCAAGCAGCTCCAACTGTATGTTCTCTGTGGCTGTATCAGCTTCTGCACTAAAAGGTGAACTAAGAATATTGAACTGTGGCTCTAAGTTCTTGAAATCTTGGAATCTCCATCCAAGTTCTTCAATCAATGCATCTAATTGGGCTTTGTATTTTTCAGTCATTTCACCAGAAATGGTTTCTTGTTTCAGCAAAGGGAAGTGACAAAATCCTTTTTCACTTGCTTGTCTGGAGAACAGTGAGAGTTTTGCCTGAAATGATTTTACATCTACATACAATTCATGTGCAAACACACCATTGCCCTGAAGTTTGACATTCAGTTCATTTAACTTTTCCATAATTTCAATGGCAAACATAAAGTCTAACTGCCACTCTTTATTGACAATGTTAGTATTAAAGTTACATACAATGACCTTCATCTCTAGGAACATCAATATTTCTTCTCTGAGTTCCCACACTCGCCTCAACACCTTGCCGAGACTCAGCCATCGAACATTGGTGTGGTTCAGGACATCGGAATGTTCAGTTTCCAAATCGTCAAGTAATGACTTGAACTGTCTGTGATTAAGTCCTCTTGATCTGATGAGGTTGATGACACTGACGACTGGGTCAATAATATGATTGATATTCAAAACAGTTTTACACACACTTTCTTGATGGATCACACAGTGAAGTGGTAATAATGTGTGGTTTGGATATTCTGCTTTAATCTTATCACTTATCAACTTTACCAGACCTACATTTTTTCCAGTCAAAGCACGAGCTCCGTCAGTTGTAACACTTGCCATCTTGTTCCAAACCAACCCAGTTCTATCAATACAGTTAGTAACAGCATTGAGTATATCATGGCCTGTGGTTGTGTCTTTGAGTGACTCAACACTCAGTAACTCTTCAGTGAGTTTGAAAGACATGTTTATTCCACGCATAAATATCAATAATTGGGCAGTGTTATGTACATCGGTACTCTCATCCAATGCAAGAGAGTACCACAAAAATTGTTTACTTGCATCTTGAAGTTTATGCATCAAATTGTCACTGATCTTGTCAACACGTCTGACCACAGTTCTCCTTGTCAAATCTATTTTATTTTTTGTTTGTTCTGGACACATAAAGTTTGCTGCATCTAGCAAACATTCCTTGATGAACTCGCCATCAGAAAATGGCTTGTTCTGATTTACAATTCTGTGTGAAAGTACAAGACTAGCAGCAGTTGCGACATCTTGAATTGAAGACTGTTTAGTGAAAACAGTTTGCTGTTTCTCCAAATTTTTCACCAACTCGAGGCATTTCCTTTCCTTCTCTTCGGTCATTAAATTGTATCCGAAATCGGAATGTTTTGTTTGATAATGTCTTTTTAAATTGTACTCCTTGAAGACAGCCACTGACTCACGACACAACAAGCAAACTGATTTGCTACCAACTTTTATAAAACAGTACTTAGTTGTCCATTCATCATTAAAAACACGGCATTTATCTTCAATATTACGTTTGTTATTGACACTCATCATAACGGTACATGAAATTCTTTAAAATTCAACAAAGCATCTTAAAAACGAATTTAAAATTATTATTTCTAAATGCCCTCGAGGCCGCATAAAATCACTTGGCGGGCCGCTTGCGGCCCGCGGGCCGTAGTTTGCCCACTCCTGTACTAGTATATGGACTGAATAGGGTGTGTCAGGTTTGAAAAATGGAGATTGATAATTACACCACATTGTACTAGGAAGAATATCACGTCACAAGATCCATGATCATTGACCGAATGGATAGAATTAAAGAATAAGAGTCTAGTGAAAGTTATATTATAATATATACAACTATAAGAAAAAGACAAATAACGTCCTCTGGTCATGTGCTGAAAAACAAGACATTGGAAAACAAGGAAAACATCTACTGGAAAGATCAGCGGAGAAGAGGCACGGCTAGAGAAGTGATACTGGACGGTCTGTGGCATGCTGAAATATAATAAAAGAGTTGATCAGAAACACCAAGGGCGGAGATCTGTGGAGAGACATGAATGCCTACGCAAGTTGGCAGGGCACATGATGATGATATGCGTGAAAATATTTGTGTTAAATCTGTGATTTTGAGAGAAACGTTTCGGTTTCTCTGTTACAAGATATGAGATTATAAGAGAAACATACCCGCTTCATTGTTACAAGATCTGTGATTCTAAGAGAAACGTTCCGGCATCTCTGTTACAAGATCCGGCAATCCTATATTTTAGGCTAAGTCAGCCTGGTAGCCATGGTCTATTTAAAAACCCTCCTCGATGTAAATTTAAACCCAAGGCCAGCCGGCCGGTAGACAAGCATGCTATCCATTGCGTTGCTGTGATTCCCCAGCCATTTGATATCCGGGATCAATTCTATTGATAGTCTTTCGTGCAACCTCCAATGCCATCCAGCATCAATTCTGTCTGCTTGCTGCTCGTCGATCTTTCCAGTCGTCACAGTGTGTGCCTGTAGGGAAATAAATGAGCACTCTGTACATTGATGTATGAAAGGAACGATGTGAAAGAGTAGAGTACGATATGTCCAAAACTTAGTAGTAAGAATAATTGTATAATCCAGTTTTGCTGGTAAACACTAAGCTAGGAGGTGACAGGTGATAGAGGGCTGGTGAAAAGTGTCAGACACGGGTCACTTTTGTGAGTTAGGTAGAGCAGGAGTTGCTCAGGTGGAGCTCAGTTGAGCAGGTGTGACGCCGTTGGAATAATAGTAATAGATTAGTATGTGTTGAGCTAAGGGAAAGTGCATCACTTTTCATGGCCCGAGGTCGACCGACACTCTGCGAACAGCAGGTTTTACTGTGGTTTTATTTGGCAAATATCTGTTTCCAGGAGGACTCTTTATGAGGACCTTAGCCAGGTCGACATGGCAGAATGGTTAAGAGCTCTCACTCTTAAAACTGTCGGTGTGTTATGCAGATGTATCGGGTTCAGTACCTACAGCGGCTAGTCGGACTAAAATGTGTTCTTCTCGTCTGTAAATTTTTTTTCCGCATATCCTTTACAGGACATCGCTGTCAACATCAGCATCTTTCAGCTGATTGTTGATTTCTTGGCAAGATTACGCTCAGTAGTTTGCCATTGCTTTTTGTGCGTCTTTAACTTGGAGAAGTACATTACAAGTACCTTAGAAGTCGGAGTGGGTTCTCCTGATGGCGAGGGACACTGATAATAGGGAAGGCTAATCCACATACAAAAATCATTCCAGTTCACCAGAAGCATTAGCACGTGTAAGGACTACACTTGAATTCAAAGCGAACATGTGCAAAAATAGACATCGACGTAACAGATATTCTGTAACTAATGGATACAACTGATGGCGCTGTTCATGTGCATTATTAGACAACTTGTCACCTGTTATTTGTATTAACTGAAAGTTATACCATTCTCATCGGACCCAGATGGATCACTTGTTTATATAGTGTGTGTTTGTGCGTGTGTGTGTGTGTACCGTGTGTGTGTGCGTGTGTGTAAGAGAGAGAGAGAGAGAGAGAGAGAGAGAGAGAGAGAGAGACAGAGACAGAGACAGAGAGAGACAGAGAGAGATAGTGTGTGTGTGTGTGTAATATATGAGTCAACACTCATAATTAATCTTTGTGTATCACATAATGAATGTTACGTAATAAATGTATGTGGAACCCACTCGAGTGTCTTATCAGTGTATTTCTAGAGACCAAGACTATATTACAAAGTTTACTTACTGTTGTCGTTGAGTACACCACTTCTCATTACATAACCAAAGAGCATGTTTGTCTTATATATATATATATATATAATGTTCTACTCTCATTAGTCTTTTCCAGGTACTCGATGTTATTCCGTCAATCCGATGTCTCCTTGAACATTTCACTAAACAATTGACTAGGGAAACTATATAGTTCAGCGTTAATAGTCTTAGCTGATTCAGTGCCGAAGGATTACATATTGCCAAATGTCGCCTCCCATTTGGACAGAAGGACGATATATCACCATACTAGAGTCATTGTGTTATTTGTATTGTTTCTTGATAAAAAGTTAGTTGTATATCCTTTACAGAACGTAGTAGTCAACTCCAGCATTCTTGGCTGTTTGTGATTCCTGAACAAGTTTACGTTCAGTAGTTTGCCATTGCTTTCTGAACAACCGACACTCATAGCTTTGTATGAGGAAACCAATTCAAGGTAGTCTGCTTTCAAATCCCCCGCAGCTGTGTTTCGAACGGGGTATACGGGATTACGAGTTGTGTTTATAAGCCCTTCGCTACAGAGCCAGCTATTTCTGGATATCTTCCACAATTTCAACGCTCAGTGAACGGACATTTACATACTTGATCATTTGATAGTGTGCCACGTTTGGTCAAACCTATTTCTTTGGCACTGAATCAGTTAAACCACAGAAGAAATTAACTATCTTTTACGTTAGCCAACAAATTTATATAATGAGCAAGTGAAAATCTTTGCTCTGAGCAAACGGAACACCATACTTGACCGGCTCGTTCATTGTATCAGTGTGACGCAGCCTGTACCACATTGATCCGATCTGTACTGGACGGGTCGAGATCTTTTAAAGAAACGAAGAAAATGAAATATCAATGCCAGGCTTAGAGAGGACGGAGTAGGAAAATGTCAGCTTTGCGTGTTGAATAGCGAATGAATGATAGGGCTCCAGGACCGGGGTAGAGGGTGGCGCAGAAAATCACAGAAGGGGAGGCAATGTAGAAGTAACAAATCTGGAAAGACATGGGAGGAAAAAATTATGTATATTATGTCCTACAATATTTTCGTCTATTTTTTTTTTTCTCTTGGATTCGAGGTCTTTGCCACAAAGGGCAAAGTTTTCTTGAAAAACACACACGCTCGCGCACACAAACAGGCGCGCGCGTGCGCACATACACATACACACACAGAGAGAAAAGGGTGAGAGGGAGTTGGTGAGAGATATGGCTAGCACTATAGAGGGCGTGGGCGAGAGAGTGGCTATGAAAACCCACCCTGTCATGTTGCAGCACAGTTATATTGCCATCTTACAGAATGGTGCAGACACAGCAATACATGTGAAATGACATTAATTTTTAGGCACGGATGTAGTTTCATGTTACAATTATACTACAGATATTTCAGTTTCTAATTACACATATACACACACAAACACACACACACACACACACACACACACACACACACAACACACACATAAACACACACACCAATACACACATATACAACGCTATATATGTGTGTGTGCGCGTGTGTGCGCGCATGCGCGCGTATGTGTGCGTACGTGCGTTCGTGTGTGCGTGCGTGCTTATGCTTGTGTCTTTGTTAACTACTAAGGGCGATAATGCATCATCACAACTCACGGTCCTTGTGTTTTGTATCAATTCTGTCGATGCCACTCCTCCATGCCTCCATCCCAGTGCATTCGGCATCATTGCTCTCGCCCAGCCCCAAACACAACGGTCGTCACGATGTTTACCAATGCCCTTATTCTCATTGTTTGGCCAAGGTACAGTATGTATCCCCTTCTTATATGTTCATTAGTCTTTTACAGGCAATAGTTAATGTTGTGACAGACCAAGGTTTCACAATATATATCTCACAATGAACATCTCCGTTAACTCCATGCTCCTAATTTCTCCGTTTACATTACATGATTCACTGCCATACAACAGAACAAGTGTAACAAAACACAAGTCAGTTACCCGCTGATAACGCATCCCCAGTCAGAGCTCTACTCATGTCAATACTGGGGAACCTTAGGTATGAGATATTCGAGGATTCTATGTAGGGACTGTCCAATTAATCTCGTCAATTTACTTCTGTAAACTAACATAAAGAATATATAACAAAAAGAATATTTTATTGAATTACTAAATTGTGAAGCTCCAAGTAACATTTTCTCACAGGAAGAGGTTCTAACATGCGAACCACAAATTGAAGAACCTACATTTGAAGAAATCCTATATGTAATCACACGACTTAAAAACAATAAGGCAACTGGGACTGATGGAATTGCTGCTGAATTTATAAAGGCAGGTGGCCATGCATTACATCAAAAGCTATATGAACTAATAATAAAAATCTGGAGGACAGAAGAATTACCCCATGACTGGAAAGAGTCATTATTGATACCTATCTTTAAGAAAGGAGACAAGTTCCAATGTGGAAATTATAGAGGAATATCACTACTGTCCACAAGCTATAAAATACTATCTGCAGTATTACTAAATAGACTAAAACCATATTCAGAAGACATATTAGGTGACTACCAGGCGGGGTTTAGACAAAACAGATCAACAATAGATCAGATATTTATCTTACGACAAATAGCCGAGAAACATTGGGAATATAAAAGAGATCTCCATAACATTTTTGTGGATTTTAAAAAGGCTTATGATAGTGTCCATAGGAATAGTCTATGGAATGCTATGCAGGAATTTGGAATACCAAGGAAGTTAATCAACATGACCAGACTATGCATGGAAGATACTTATAATATAGTAACATATAAAGGCAGGAAATCAGACCCCTTCCAAATAACATCTGGCTTGAAACAGGGTGATGCACTATCGCCGCTACTCTTCAATCTGGCTCTAGAGAAAGTTGTAAGGAAGGTAAAGGAGGAATGTGATATTGGAGGAACATCCAAGCTGCTTGGTTATGCAGATGATATAGATATTATAGGGCAAAGTGAACAAAAGACATTGGAAATATTGACTCACTTAAAGGGAAAAGCCCAACAGATGGGGCTGGTTATCAACCAAGATAAGACAGAATATATGGTAATTTCAAGAGACGGAATGGCTAGAAACTCTGGCCACATACAAATAGATAATATGACCATTAAAAGAACGGAAACATACAAATACCTGGGTACGATCTTCAACTGCTCCAACATCATAAGGGAAGAAATACAAACTAGAATCAACTCTGGAAATAAGATATACTATGCACTACAACATCTACTAAAATCAAAGGCGCTATCTCGTAACACCAAAATCACAATATACAAAACACTGATCAGACCAGTTGTGCTGTATGGCTCTGAAACCTGGAGTACAACGAAAGGAGACGAAGCCTTGTTACAAACCTTTGAGAACAAAATTTTAAGACGCATCTTTGGACCCATTAGGGATACACAAAGTGGAGAGTGGAAAAGAAGAAGTAACAAAGACATTTATGATCTGTTTAAGTCCCCGCTAATCACTGGTATCATGAAGGCTAATAGACTACAATGGCTGGGGCATATAGAAAGAATGGAAGATAATAGGGAAACAAAACTCGCTTACACTCAGGAAATAAATGACCGTAGACCCCGAGGTAGACCAAGAAGGCGGTGGAGAGATAATACATGTACAGACCTGCAAGCACTTGGAATCAACGACTGGCAAGAGAAGGTCCACCAGAGAGACGAATGGAGACGGATTGTATTTGCAGCAAAGAACCTCAATGGCTCGGAACGCTGAAGAAGAAGAAACTAACATAAAACACGAAGTTCAGAGAGGTGAATTCACCAATCCTCGAGAATTATACAGCGAGGTCTAAAAATCTGACGGTGTCTGTGGGAAAAAAAAAAAAAAACACATTCTTACTTGTTCCGGATAACTGTCGATCTGACTTTATAAAAACCCGTAAATTATCTTGCACCAACATCCGGGAAGACGACCGACAAAGTTACTTCAACCGACGACATCAAACTGGTGAAATAGACGTATTCAGGGGCCCATAATCCAGTACAAGGTATCATAAAAGTGCCTTTTTTAAAGTCAAGTATCAGTTTGACTAAATTAGGAATAGACATATAGTTTCCTACGGAATGTGTAGTACAGTGGCGTCACTGGGGTTGGTGTCACCCAGTGCGGTAAACTCTTGGTGTTACTCCTCTAGACTTTCACCATTGTCTTCTTCCGGGTGTTCCTGTACCATATATAATCGCATATAGTAATGTTTGTAAAATAAGTCAAAAAGGTAATAAGGACATAAGAAAGAAAACAAATTGAACAATATAACTTCAATACTTCAGGTAAAACATAAATAAAGAACTTCGACAAACTCGGACAAAGTTAAATTGTTGTTATTTTGCTATGTCTGCTTTGTCAAATTTGCAATTTTTTTATTTTGGTGTCACCCCTTGATGGTGTCACCCGGTGCGGCCCGCACCCCCCGCACCCCCCTAGTGACGCCCCTGGTGTAGTACCATCTTTGCAGACTGTCACGAATTGGCAGCCTTTACTTCCCAGAACAATTTTCGGTTCACTTTTGATGGGCCATGTAGAGGATCAACAGACGAACAAAACTGTTTTCTCTATATCCAAGGCTATACTGTCTTGACGTAAGCTTGCAAAACCTGCAAGTAAACAAACCACCAGGAATGGCTTTCTATTTGGGAAGTTAATTTGACACCAGCACCGGTCACCCCCAGAGGTTATCAATCCAGCCAGACGGGAGGGCAGACTCAGGGGACTGAATAGTAATTAAAACCAACCAGGCATGACGCAAGCAAACCTGGTTTACCAACAGAGTTGTAAACTGGCTGTTGACCATGAGAACCTAATTGTTCCCTTGACATGACACCTGATAAGAATAGACAGGAAATCGCCCAACCGCGATGACTGACCCCATCTGGTAGAGACTAGAGGCGCAAGGTGTGAAATCACTGATAAGACTCGGTGGGCTAATAATTGTCAGACCCACAGGTGTGAAGGCTAGTGTGCATGCAGAAAGAATTTTTATGACTGAACAGACTTGGAGATAATTGCAATTAACGTCAGGAGGAAATAAGAAGAATTTATGAATGGAATTCCTGGGAGATAAGTGTCTACTGCTAGGCTAGGTATAAAAACCCCTGCTAGACTTTTTCCCTTTAGATTAAGTCTGACTTCAGAACAGGTAGGCAGCCAGCTCAATGTCTGTAGTCATATGCATGATTATTATGTTGGCTTCTATGAAGGATTTCTTAGTAACTATGCAACAGTCTTTTAGACATATGAACTTTCAGTCTATATCTGATCTAGGTTATTTCAAGAACTATCTTTGGCGTAGGTTACTTGAGTGTTCTTTCTAAGTCCTGTGTTCAATATCATTGTGCTTCATGTATTACTCTTCTGAGAAGTAGAAACTTGTGAAAGGCATATCATTGTCTGGGTATACTTTTAGGTGTCTTGGTAGATGCTTGTCATTTCTTTGTAAACTAGACTAGTTGCCTTTTGGTGTGTGCATTTGTTGTACAGAATATAGTCAACTGACTATTTATTTAATTCTTACAACAGCAGTAACTAAGTGGGGATTAAACCAGGCAGATCAGCAAATATGGCTGGTCTGTGTGGTCACTTCAATTAGACTTGTTGTATATCTCATTTTGTAGCTATACCATATTAGTACTCATTAATAATGCCTGATGCTATTATGTTGAGTATCATTATATGTCCATCTTGAAGTAATATAATGTTTATGGATATGTTGGATGTATGTATGTGTAATTTCATATGAATATACGACGCTAAGAATATGCTTCGTACCTATTCTTTTTGTGTATATACGTCTCATTTCGTATACATACAACCTAATTAGTGCATTGTGCTATGATGTTAAAGTATCATAATATGTCTAGTTTAATCAATATGTTTATGTGTATTGGATGTTTGATATATTGATTTGTCATATGCAAACCCACCAATATGAAGTGTTATGCTATTGTCTGCGCATTGGCACATTGGCCAACAATTGTGTGGGAAGCAGAGGTGTAATGGTACAGACATTACCCACAATTGTTATAGGGTATATGGTGCTAAACCTTTTCATCGTATGGTGGAGGGTAGTTCACGGAAGTCTGGCACAGATACTGGTCACGGCTTGTAAGCCCGGATGACCCGGCAGTATTATAATACCATTACCGATCCTGTGAGCTGCTAAACCAACTTTGGACGGAGCGGCTGTATGACACAGAATTTCTGTATTAGCGACATGGACATGGGGTGGCAAAAATGTAATCATTACAGGCGTGTGAGACAATTGAAAAGCCCGTCCCAGACTAAAGACAGTAGGGAGAAGGAGGATGGTGAACGCAGAGCTGGAAGATAAACTTGGCCAGACTGGTCATTGTATATGTTTGTGTTATGATATGTTTTAATTAGGATTGCGCTGATGTAGAACTGATATAACACATTCTTGACTTTCTTTCAAGCTCTCACAAGGAGCACCTATGTTATAGATCTCAAGACTAGAGACTACTGACTAGGAGTGTCAGGACTGACAGGATCGTCAGAATACCGGCAAGCTGTTTCTTCTTTTGTTTCCACTGGAGAGTTGCTGATCTCTCACTGATCCAGACAGGATTCAGAGTTACGTATTGTATATTAATCATTTCACCTTTATGATTACTGTAGTACAGAAACTCATACGCATCCATCATCGTCTGGGAAAACCTTACATGTGTAATATGATTAGTAAATAAATGTTGTAGTATTGTAACTCATAGTTCTCTCGCTATATTTTAATTCCAATTGTGCATACGTGTTGTTGTGTACATTGGTGGGGGTTCACTTACACACCAAGGAAAGGAGCAGTCAGGGAGAAAAACCTGTACTAGGATAGTTGCCCTTAAACTTTAATTCAGACGTAAACATCTATCTTAGCTAACCTTCTCTTTCCCATTCCTTGGCGAATATTCAGCACAGTTCATTTCATTTTGTAACGAGCCACTTGGAGCTGTACGTTGGATATTCAGGGCTTAATCTATAGTTCAGCCATATAGGTTTTGTCCCTAGTCAGTTTCTGACTATTTGGGGTTGCTCGCCAGTGAAAAATACTTTCATCTAGCCGGTAGGGCACCCCGACTTCTGACACAGACATCCCCACCAATCTTGCTACAACAAGCTATATATAACATTTAAGTGCTGTGTTTTTCACATGGAAAGATACTGGCTTATTGTATCAGATAATTTTTATTTTCTCATATACAGCTGTTGCTTGGTTTGTTCTGCTGTCAATCAGTGTCATGTATTATCACTCTGATATTATGACTGACTATAGGTGTGCACATTTATTACAATAGGTAAGCAATTCCTCTTGAATTGTTATATCTCAGGATAGTATGTGTGTGTGTGTGTGTGTGTGTGTGTGTGTGTGTGTGTGTGTGTGTGTGTGTGTGTGTTGTGTGTGTGTTTGTGACATTGTGACACACACACACAACCGTGCTTGTCCAGCACATGTATGGTGTCCAACAGTTGTGTGGCTGCGAGCTGCTGAATCTTAGAAGCCAGCATCTGAGTGTAATGCTTGCCTGGATCTTTGTTGACCCACACATTTTTGCTTTATCATAGATGTTTGTTTCAGTACAGATGTGTTTTTTATTTTATTTTTTCTATTTTGTTGGCGCATACATTTGTTATTACGCCATAAAGTTTGCCCTACTGCACATTTTTGGCTTGCTAAAGAGACTTGTGGTCTTTGGATAGACCTTTGGTATAGTTTCCTGTTGAATTAGAAGTATACATTTAAGCCTTTCAGCGTATGTCTATGTTTGTTTTTAGAGGCTTGTTGTGGAAACTAATAAAGATCATTCTATTGTGTTTCTTATTTGCAAGTTTAGTTTTTATGAATACAATTTTTATACACACTGTTGTTGTTGCAGCCTAATTGTTTAATGCATTGTACGGTTGGGAGATGCCCATTCTCAACCGCGACTCAGATCCTTGAAATATCTTCTTTCTTTTCACTTTCTTTGTTCTTGTTAGTGCAGGGCACTTACTGATTGAGGTCTCTTCTATACATTCTTATTTCGTATATCTTTCACTCTTCCCTTCTCCTTGGCCCGAACCCAGACAGCATACTCTCTCTCTCTCTCTCTCTCTCTCTCTCTCTCTCTCTCTCTTTCTCTCCCTCTCTTTCTCTCTCTCTCTTTCTCTCTCTCTCTTTCTCTCTCTCTCTCTCTCTCTCTCTCTCTCTCTCTGAGTGATTGAAAGGGCCGAATGAAAGACGGGCCTGCGTGCCCAGTTTGTTACCCTTTTAAAATAAAGTTTGTTCGTTCGTTCGTTCGTTCGTTCTCTCTCTGTCTCTCTCTCTAAGTTTCTCTCTCAATCTTTCTATCTCAATCTCTCTATCTCTCTCTTTCTCGGGTTCTTTCTCTCTTACTGTCTTCTTTCAGATGAAGCTATAGGTTTATTTAAAACGCTAGACATAGTTTTGGACATGTGCAAAATGTTTGAAACACGAGTGATATCGGATACTTCAGTGCAAAAACTTTAGCCTTGGTGAAAGGAATCAGTGAGGTGACAAATTAATGGCGTGAACAGACTCTCATAATCGGATAATACGTAACCCCAAATTCAATCACCGTCGTCGGTGATGATGGACTGTTAAAAGCCCTGGAGATAACGTTCGTGATCGAATTAACGCCATAATGATCCAGACGTGATTCAGAAACATAATCCAAGACCAGGGGTAGACTGCCACAGTGATCATGTTCCAATTATCGGTAAGAGGATTTTATAAATGTAAGATCATAGAGAAGATTCTACAGAACATCAAATGTGTCGTTGGTCGTTGGTATTGCTGTTATTCTGCGTTTTCTTCTTCTTCTTCTTCTTCTTCTTCTTCTTCTTCTTCTTCTTCTTCTTCTTCTTCTTCTTCTTCTTCTTCTTCTTCTTCTGTTCCTCCTCCTCCTCTTCCTCATCCTCCTTCTGCTGCTGCTGCTATTGCTGCTGATGCCTTGCATCCCATAATGGCGTATAGACCTTCAACCAGCTCAGGCCAAAACCTCCTACCTATTGCCATCTCCTGCAACTCCTTCCTTGTCCTCTCCACATCAGTAATCTCTGTCTCTGTCTCTCTGTCTCTGTCTCTGTCTCTGTCTCTCTCTCTCTCTCTCTCTCTCTCTCTCTCTCTCTCTCTCTCTATTCTTCGTGTGTTATAAAGTCTGCCTATATTCGTTTTCCCTTGAGTTACAGAGAAACGACTTTCCATATTATTAACAACCTTCCTCAATGTGAGCATTGCCAAGCGACAGCGTCTTTCTCAACATTTAATGTTCTGTATTTATTCCAAATGCCACGGATCAGGGACTGTGTCATTCCATTTGAGTCTCTCTATTCTGTGCAGGCTTCAGTTCACGAATGTGTGTAGATCATTAGTCCATTCCAAATAATAATAAAAGACCACAAATTATGAAGATTGTTCACAATTCTCTTTATTATACAAAAGTTGACAAGACCCCGGATCCAGCCATCATCACATATATAATCAATGCTTTAGAATGATGTGGAATTGACCAGGTCACCAGACTGCTGAACACAGTATATGACACTGAAGATATACCTCCTAAATTATGTAGTTCTACATTTATTGCAGTCCCGGAGAAATCAGTAGTCTTGGAGTATGATCAACATTAAACAGTTAGTACAATGAGCCACATTACGAAGATTTGGTTCAGAATTATCAAGCAAAGAGTTTGGAAGAAAATACAACCCGAAATAGGAGAAGAACAATGTGGGTTTGTAGAAGGCAAGGGTACAGTAAATGCGGTGTACATGGTGAGAATTGAGGAGACCAAGGAGAGACCGAGACGTAAATACCTGGATGGCTTGGCCACGAGGCATGATCGAGACAGAAACACTGAGCTGATCCACGACTATGGTGATCGATTGAGATGACAAAACATGACGGCCTACGCTTATCGGCATGGCACATGATGGATGGATATGCTGAGAATACTAATTGAACGTTTGATAGAAGTCAACAAAGACCTACATCTTTGCTTTATTGACTACACAAAGACTGTCCATAAAGTGAGACAAGTCACTATGATGAAGATCTACAAATTGATGGAAAATACCTTAATCTTGTTAAAAACAAATATTTGAAACAACAAGCTGCCATAAAGATTCATAATGAATTAGGTCGAAATTAGCCTAATAGGAGAGGTGTGCGGCAGAGTTGTGTCATGTCTTCAAATTTTTTTTTCCCTATTCAGTAAAACTAATATGGCAAATGTAAAAGATATGAGAGGAATCGTCTTTGGGGGGTGTAACATTAATACTCTTAGATACACGGATGATACAGTATTGATTGCAGACAATGAACACGATCTGGAATTTAGCAGATGCTGTTAATGTACACTGTGAACAACTGGGGTTAGAGTTAAATTTAAGAAAACAAAGATTATGGTCGTCTCTAACAAGAAAAAAACAAACCAGAATGTAATATATAGGCAAATGAGAATATTCTTAAACAAGTGAATGAGTACAACTATCTCGGAATAGTCATAACATATGATGGGAGATGCCTTGAAGAGATGATTAGAACAAGAATCGCTATGGAAAAAGTAGCCGTATGCAAGATGAAAGACACACTGTTCAATACAATTATGTCACTGCATAGGTAACAAGAGTGTTGAAGTGCTGCATAGAGCTTGTACTGTTATATGGATGTGAAACGTGGACAATGAGCAGACAAGCTGAGAAATATCTGATGACAGTGGAAATGCGGTTTCTGAGAAACTGCAAAGAATACCACTGACAGACAGAAAAAACAATTAGCAAGTTCTACAAGAAACAAATGAAAAAAGCATACTGATTAGAGAAATTAGATGGCATATTCGAGACCAGAATATAATTGGTGATCGTGTGAAATGGCAAAACACCTTGCCGCCCTGACAGTCGATAGCTTGTACTATTGAGCTATACCTCTCCATAGCGTAAAGCTGCGGGAGATTTAGCAGCATACAGCATTGCGTTGGTTTTTTACGAAATGGTGTAGTTGCCGGTCGTTCAGAAAGCAATGGCGAACTACAGAACGTAAACTTGCCAAGAGATCACAGCAGCAAAACATACTGGTGTTGACTGCGACGTCCTGTAAAGGACATGCAACTAGCTTAAATTAATAGCATAAAGCCTGGACTGAGAACACGTCTTGCCTATGCAGCATGATACCTCTCGCGGCGTGTCAATACGTCTGGAACAAGACAGGCTGCAGAAGCTGCCAGGCCAGCAAAGTAATGCTTTAACTGTCCGCCTGTCGGAGCTTCCATCCTAGACCAGTTATTGACCAAGGCTTGAGGCCTGGTCTGCCCTACCATGGCATGCAGTCTTTAGGTAGCATTTCCTCGCACGGGGGTAAAGCATGTACCTTCCCAATCGCGATCAGCCGCCCGAAGCCGTTGACACAATGTGAGGTGTCAGGTTTGGTGAACGCAGCGCAATCGGTGCTAACAGAAAGCAGATAGTACTATCTACTGTTATACGGTAGCTCAGTCAAATCTCTCTAAGACTTGACTTAATCGTCCACGCTTATCGGCATGACACATGATGATGAGATCGTTAGTAATTGCTTTAGTCATTCTGTATGTTTTATATCCCTCAGTTCTAATTTGACAAGAGTTAAATATGTTACCCTCCATTTCCTTGTTGTTGTATCCACAGACAAGTCTTTGTTTAACTCAATCTTTCTAGATCTGACAGCTCCCGTGTATAATTGTACACTTCCTAATTTAGCCTCACTTCCCTGACACTGCTGTGGATTAAGACTATACCCGGAAGTTGCGCTGCTGTTGTTCAACACCAGTTGTTGTTTCTTTATCCGGATGTGCTAGCATAATAATTTATCAAACATTAGTCCTGTTTGTTTTGTTCTTAACCAAGGTTGTTGTAAACAGAAAGTGTGGCCTGTTTTAAAGTGCATATTATTATTGCAACGAGAACAACATGTGTCTTCAACGCCGCAGAAAAGCGGGAAAACACCTAATGGTAGTGGTAATGTGGTGTCTGGGGAAATTGCAAAGAATACCGTGGACGGACAGAAAAACCAATAAGCAAATGAAAACCGTAAATTGGTTAGAAAAATTAGAAGTAGAGAGTCAACATTTTTGAACACTATACTCGAGTTTCGCCCTCGTTTGAGCTCAAACGATGGCGAAACTCGAGTATAGTGCTTCCATATTGACGTGGATAGGCCTTAGGTTCATATCAGAATACGATCAGCGTTGCCAGTAGTGGGTTGTGATCAATATTTAAAATTCAAATCCCGAAATAACCAAATTAATCAATTTTTGAACACATTAGAAGAAGAAATGTATTGTATAACTTGGTGACAACAGACAAGATTTAGGGGAAAAGAACAAGGAGAAGGCAAAGAAGTAAATATCTGCATAATTTGGAAAGGTGACATGGTTGAGACAAGGATACGGAGCTGATCCACGACTCCGGTGATCGTGTGAGTTGGTGAAAAATGACTGCCCAAGCTTTTCGGCATGGCACATGATTATCATTATTGTTATTACTTTTATTGCGCCGTTTTAACGTATTTATTACTTTTCCTGGCATGTTTTAATGTACATAATACTACTTTTACTGGGACGCAGAGGTGTTTCCAAGGCACCAGGGCCGGGTTATATACTGGCCAAGACCTATTGACACGTCCTCGTCGAGCGTCCTGGGCAACAGGTCCCTTCGGGGTCCTGGCTAAAGTCAGTAGGATCGCCGATTCCTCTGAAGTCGGAGAGTGTCTGCCTGTACGGCGAGGAACCACCAGTCTGCACACCAATAAGCCAGACATGGGACAACGGATACTCACGCAAACCTCAGGTTCTGTATGACATCACACTGATGTTGGACAACAGGATGTCTTCATCCGACATACAGGACTTCGCGTTGGAGCTCAAGCCAACGAACACAAGCAAGCAAGCACTACTTTTACTAGCGTGTTTTAACGTACATATTATTACTTTTGCCGGTCTCCCTGGTGTAGGAGTTACAGACGATGTTCGTAATCCCGTATACCCGCGTACGAAACACAGTTGCGCGAGATTCGGCAGCGGATCATTTCGCGTTGCTTTCTTACGGAAAGGTATGTGAGCTGGTCGTTCAGAAAGCAATGGCAAACTACTGAACGTAAAACTTGCTGTCATCAACAGCAGCTGAAAAATGCTGGTGTTGACTGCAATGCCCTGCAAATAGAATATGTAAAAAAAAAATTATTACTTTTACTGGCAAGTTTTAAAGTACATATTGCTACATTTACTGACGTGGTTTAACTTACATATTAATACTTTATTCATTGGCACCTTTCCGTCTTGACAGACGAAAGTTTGGTACATTGTGCTTCAAAAAGGCTTAATAACTACGATCCATGGCGGTGGCGAGTGTGGCTGGTAAGGCCAATTCTTGCTGCAAATGTTTGCCCACAGTAGATGCATGTGAAAACATGGTCACTTCCACCATTTTGCACCATCTTACGTCTCTCACGCTCTATGTGTGCTTTATCTGCAATCATTTTCTCCTTTGTCTTTATTCCATTTCTGATAGTTGCCCTCCATGCAACACGTTCAGCGGCGACGTGCTCCCAATGTGCATTATCAATGCCTGTATCAATCATGTCCCGCTTACACACATCTTTGTATCGTAGTAGAGGCCGACCCTGAGATCTCCTACCCGTCTGTAATTCCCCAAAAAAGATGTCCTTTGGTATTCTACCATCATCCATCCTCCTAACGTGTCCTATCCATGTAAGTCTACGAAGACTGAGCATGGAATACACCGTCACACAACCTGATCTTTCCAATACTTCAGTATTTGTGATTTTGTCTTGCCACTTAATACCAAGTATTCTTCGCAGACACCGCATATGAAAGCTCTTTAAACGTTTCTCTTGGCGTGAGTAAGTTGTCCAGGTTTCACTGCCATAAAGAAGAGTACTAAGGACACAGGCTTGGTAGACGAGGACTTTTGTTTTGGCAGTAAGCTTCCTGTTCTCCCAGACTCTTTTTGCTAACATGTTCATTGTTGTTAAGCCAAATTCAGAACAAGCATTGGAGAATGCAGATAGTAGATGTTGTAATTCTTCCTCAGAGTGGGTCGTAATCGCAGCATCATCCGTAAAAAGCAACTCTCTGATTAGTACCCTGCTAATTTTGGTCTTGGCCTTCAATCTCTGAGCATTATAGAGGCCACCATCTGAGCGTGAGTGAATGTATATACCGTCATCCTGATCACGAAAGGCATATTTCAGTAGAAGTGAAAAGTATATCCCAAAGAGGGTGGGGGCTAGTACACAACCTTGCTTAACTCCACTCTTGATTTCAAACTCTTCTGAAGTTGAGCCATCAAACTTGATTATACCCTTCATGCCTGTGTGGAACGATTCCACAATGGACAGAAGAGTTGGTGGGCAGCCAATCTTCTTTAGTGCTTTAAACAGACCTTCACGACTGACCAAATCGAATGCCTTTGTGAGGTCGATGAAGGCAATAAACAGTGGCTGATTTTGTTCCCGGCATTTTTCTTGCATCTGTGGCAATGAGAATATCATATCAATGGTAGACCGGTTCTGACGGAAGCCGCACTGTGATTCGGGGTAGACTTGATCTCCCAGGACTTGAAGTCTGTGCAGGACAATTCTGGCAAATACTTTCCCAACAATACACAGTAGTGAGATACATCTATAGTTGTTACAGTCGCTCCGATCTCCCTTGTTCTTGTACAGCGTTATGATGTTTGAATCTTTGAAATCCTGTGGGACTTGTCCTTCTCGCCAGCATAGCTCTATTAGTTGGTGGATCTGTAGAGCGAGTGTGTCTTGCCCACTCCTGATCACCTCTATTGGAATCCCATCCTTACCTGGAGCCTTGCCAGATGCAAGCTCATTTATAGCACACTTAACTTCTGTTATAGTGGGAAGTGTGTCCAGGTGGTCATGAGTTGGCAGCGCCTCTATGGCGTTGAGGGCATCATCCGCTAGCTTGGTCTCACTTGAGTAAAGCTCTAAATAGTGCTCGACCCATCTATCCATCTGCTGTTTCTTATCAGTGATGATTTCTCCAGTCAAGGTTTTCAGCGGTGCACTTCTTTTGATCATTGGACCACAGGCTTTCTTTATCCCTTCATGCATGCTTCTGATGTTTCCCTTATCACTTGCGATTTGAATGGACTCACATAACTTGATCCAATAGTCATTCGCACACTGCCTGGCAGCCTTTTGTACATCCTTCCTCGCTTGCTTCAGCTCACTCAGAGTGTTACGCGTTGGTCTTTCCTTGTTTCTTAAGAGAGCTATCTTCTTTTTATCAATCAAGGGCTGCAGTATCTGGCTGTTTGCCGCAAACCAGTCCTGCCTCTTATGATCCACAGTGCCGTAAACCCCTACCGCTGTTTTATAAATAGTTTCCTTAAGTTTACTCCATTTATCATTTACTATACAATTTTCTGATGTACCATTGAAAGCGTCTTCAAGTTGCTGTTGAAATTCAAAGCACTTTCCAGGATCGTGAGTGTTCGTAATATTAATCCTGGGGCTAGACTTGTGTTTAACTGTGTAGATTCTCTTTGGTCTCAGTCTAACCCTTGCAACAACCAAAGAATGATCTGTATCACAGTCAGCACTGTGGTAACTTCGAGTTAATGATGTATGGTTCAGATGTTGTCTCCGTGTGATAATGAAGTCCAGCTGATGCCAATGGCCGGATCTTGGATGTTTCCATGTGACCTTATGCATCTCTTTTGTTTTAAAAAAGGAGTTTGTAATACATAGGTCATTTCTAGTGCAATGCTCCAGAAGCCTTTGCCCATTATCATTCATGCGACCGATGTTGTATTTTCCAAGCACACTGGCCATGAACTTGAGTCCCTGCCCACACGAGCATTGAAATCACCGAGCATATAAATGTAGTCGGATTTTGGAACTGCCTTGATCGCAGAGTCTAGCTGCTCATAGAACGTATCCTTTACGTCATCAGAGGAAGCGAGTGTCGGTGCATATGCAGTGATAATGGTGGCAAATCCACAAGAGGTTGCCAAGCGCAGTGATAATAATCTTTCATTACCTCCAGCTGGGATATCAATCATTCCCAGTAGCGAATTCTTCACTGCAAAGCCCACACCATGTTGCCTTTTTTCTGCCTGCCCTCTTCCCTTCCAAAAAAAGGTGTAATTGTTTTCCCTGAGTGACCCTTCCTCAGCGAGGCGAGTCTCCTACAGGAAAGCAATATCAATGTTAAGACGATTGAGTTCAGCATCAATCACAGCCGTTTTTCTCACATCGTCAATATTTGTCAAGTCAGTGGAAAATCCTGGACACATGGTTCTCACGTTCCAGGTTGCAAGCCGTAGCTTGAGGTTTCTATTCTTTTTATTAGTACCTAGTGCATTGGTTTTACAGCCTGCGATTCAGATTTTGTCCTAGCCCCAAGCACCCATTGAAGCAGGCAGGCTGTGGCGGATCAGCACCCAATTGGCTGGGGGCTGCCCAGCTTGAGGCGGACGGTAGCTAATCAGTGACACCTGTGGGTGTCTCCCACCGTCAGAGGCAACGCGTGGCGCCCCATGTCTACGCCAACTGACAAGGACTTATAACCCGTAACAGTTACCTATCGCTTTGATTCCGAGACCGGTTAAGACCAGGGATGGAGTTATTGCCTCTCCATAGCACAAAGCCTGGGCTAAAATAAAGAAACCATGTGTTGCCCATGCAGCATGATCCCTCTCTCGGCCTGCCTAGTTCACTCCAGAGGAAAGTTGACACCTGTAATCTGGAACAAGACAAGCTGCAGAAGCTGCCGGATCAGCAAAGCAATGCTCTAACTGTCCGCCTGTCGGAGCTTCCGATCCTAGACCAGCTGCCAACCAAGGCTTAGGGCCTGGTCTGCCCTGCCATGACTTATTTTGTCTTTGGGTTGCATTTCCTCGCACCAGGATAAGGCTAGTACCCTCCCAATTGCGCTCTTCCGCCCGAAGCCGTTGGCACAATGTGGGGTGTCGGGTTTGGTAAGCGCCGCCCAACATTCGGCGCTGACAGAAAGCAGGTAGTACCGTCTACTGTCATCCGGTAGCTCAGTCATATCTGACAAGACCTGACTTGTCATATTATACTATAAATTATACTATTATACTATATATGTCATATATACATATATAATACTTTAACTGGCAAGTTTTAACATATATATTATTACTTTTCCTGATGTGTTTTAACGTATTGTTATTACTTTTACTGGCGTGTTTTAATTTGTACATCATTATTTTTACTGGCGTGTTTTAACGTATATATTATTACCTTTACTAGCGTGTTTTAACATATACAGTATTACTTTTACATGCGTGTTTAACGTATGTGTTATTACATTTTGGCATGGTTAATGTATATATCATGGTTTTCTGGCGTGTTTTAACGTATGTATTGTTACTTTCACTGATAAGTTTTAACGTGTAAATTATTATCTTTACTGGCGTGTTTTAACGTATAAATTATTACTTTTACTTTCGTGTTTTAAGCATATATTATTACTTTTATTGGCATATTTAAACGCACATATTTTTACTTTCACTGGCGTCTTTTGTTTTGCAGTTCATGTTTTGAGATACAAAACCGTTTCTTTACCAACCCCATGAATAACAGAAACTTTACTTGCGTACACCAAATCGATTTGCATGTATACATTTCGATGTTAATGATGTTAGGCCTGTCCAATATGGCGGATAGGCTGCAGAGTTGTTAAGAACTCTGGAGTGTTTTTTTTTTTTTTGCTTTTGGCTAAGCTTTGCTTACACATTTTAGACTGGTAGTAAATGGTTCCATCGACCAGCTACTGAGTTGTGTTTTTTTTTAAAAACTGTGTTAACATAATTTATTCTTATGAACTGCTTGACGTGAATACACCTGGAGGAATTGGTGGCACTAGTACCAGGTGTGTCGTGTTTGACTGGCTTGTAGGTAATGGATAATTCACCCAAATAGTGGCCATGCATCTCTGGCTTGATTTCAGCTTGATTACATGGTTTGCCATTGTTCACACCAATCATTTCTGGGACAATAATCATGTCACGAAGAATGTGTCTTCACCACCTCTGGTTTCTCTAATGGTCCAGCGTTCTTCTCAGTTAAGTGCGTGGAGCGACATTGTGAGCTGTGGATTTCGTGTGAATTGCCGAAAGAGATGCCGAAACGTTTGCTATACACGTGTGTAAACTACCATTGTATGAACAAAAGAACATATAGTGTTTTGTTTTTTTTCAATTACCATGGTGAAAGTAAAACATATGATAACGTAGTTTCTGTGTATTTAATGTGATAATATCGATTACCATAGTTTATTATATGCTGACTGTTTTTCTGCGGTATGCATATGGCGAGATACAGCGAGACATACCAGGCAATAAATTATGCAATGTCTTGTTTATGTCTTCATTCCTCTAGAAATTAAAAAAATGAAATAGAAATTGATTAGACATGAAATTCTATAGACATGGATGAAACGAGAAACAAAAAACAAAATAAGGAAGAAACATAATTGCATTCATTAAAACAGTAAACAAATGGAAAGCGGCTGAAGAAATCTTGCAGAATCAGAAATGCATAGCGACTGGGGAAGGTCGTGGGAATGCCATATATTCTACATATCAACACATAACTATTTAAACAGGAAAACACGGAAGATATTGCATATTTAAAATCTAAGGGTGGGGCTATATTAATGAGACAAAATAATGTAACTGATAGATGGACATTCGATGGAAGGGCACAGTAATTAGGTCAAAGCATTCATAATTGAAAGACGAAGATAATGAGAAAGAATCAAGTAAAAGGGGTGGCTTGATGGAATCATAAACCAATGAAGTGCAATAAATCTAGATTTTAACATAAGAGCTAAGTTGGGTTGTTGAGTTGAGTTGAGCTAAGAACCGACATCACTGCACTCAGGACATTACCATATGCGCTCCGTCCCCTCCTCCTTCAACAACCAGCGAAGAGTCATAATATTAATCTCTCCCGCCGCTATCTGATTGAAATTTCGCCTGGTCTTCCCTTTTAGTTGTGAGATATTTTTCAGAACCCCCGCCGATCACTCGCAATCTCATTCTCTCCACATACGTGTTCTCAGTCTGTTCCCCCGTCTTCTCCAGTTGGTCCCACGGGAGCTCGACCACCTCTCCCTTGTCCGTAGGTAATCTACCACCAGGAGGTGCATTCCCTGCAAGCCTATCAACCGTTTTTTCTTTCTTTAAACATAAGAATACTTCAGGAAGGAAGAGTTTGCATTGCGGTAGGAGCTGAAGTCAAAAGAAATAAAAGCTGGTATAACATTTAGAACATTGAACTCTAGTGTTAGATGAGTACTGCTCCGTGGATACGATACGCGGAGAAAGACTAGCACTGTGACCAATAAGCTAGAATCATACATGCAATGGAGGCTGTGCAAAAAAAGGGGGCTGAAATGGTGTAACATAATCACTAGTGCGGCGCTAAAGGAAAGAACTGGACAGATTCCAGCGACTTGGGAGATGGGAAAAGACACCGATACTTGCTGGTACACACCGAGAAAATCTGATAATAGTATAATAATAAAGTCATGTCTATCGAACCCACAGGGCAAACAAAATTGTGGGGTAGAGAAAGGAAGGCTAAGCACGCACACACCGAAGAAATAATTTGAGACAGACATGAATAACACGACTAGAGCTTGTAGGGATCTGTATGTGGTAGCAACAGGCGGGACGGAGTGGCCAGAGTTGGTTGAAGGTCTGCGATCCAGCGGATGGTAAAGGGCAGCAGAAAGCTAGGTGGACTGTTTACATTTGAGAACATATAATGATAAGAAAGTGGGTGAAAATATTCGCGAAGGTCCACCTATGCTTGCTGAAGAATTTAAAGATAGTGTACATGAGTAACTACAGTGCATGAGTAAAGGAATGGCATCCTGACCAGACAAGAATACATTGTAGGAAATCAGTACCTTCGGAGATGTGAAATCTCACATTAACATCATTTTTAAATAACACCTATACGGTGTATTTTTAATGACTGTGGGTTGTTTTTTTGTGTGACAATATTGCCGTTCCAAGTTTTGTATTCACCCTCTGTGGAGTTATTGCAACATAAAAGGTAAATAAAAAACTTGGGGCCGAAATATTTTCTAAAACCCCACCGTCATTAAAACCACACCCTGTGTAATAATTGATACAAATGACCTATACAAATTCATATTTAAAGATCTTCTAAAGAAAGCAGGCATTTCAGTTTGTGGAGACCATCGACGAGTGTATAATAGGTGTGATATGACCAACCTGTTACTGAAAATAATTATGAGAAGAATAATAAATATGATTAGAGCAGAAATGAGTGATACCGATGTGGGCTTGTGGAAGGGATAGGTGCAAACAGTGCCAAATGCATTCTCAGGAAATTACAATACAGGCTTACAAATAGATCTATACTTAGATCTTATAGACCAGTGGTTCTCAACCGGCGGCGAATTCTAGGGTTTCCAGGGGGGAATGAAGACCATTTCAAGATCGCGTTAATACAAGAACCGATTACTTGATATTGTTTTTCCCTTCATACTTTACTTTTATGTACGTCTCATCCTTCTAAAATTCATTTTATAAAGTAAGTAGACCCACAAATCATGTTTTATGTGGATGTCTAGACTTGTTTTAGTATATGCTATTAAACTTACCTTCCATTTTTACGTATACTGTGTAGGGGTGGGGGGATTTTTAGATAGGAAATATGAAAAAGGGGGAGCGGGAGAATGACGTCCTGAAAATACGGTGAAGGGGGTCACGGACCAAATTTTTTATAGGAAGGGGGGGGGGGGAATGATGTTCTGAAAATATGGTGAAGGGGGGCACGGGCCAAAAAAGGTTGAGAACCACTGTTATAGACTAAACAAACGTGATTGATAGTCGGAAACAACCAAGCTACTAGAACAATTAAGCACTGATAGCATTGACATGAGAATAATAAAGAACATACATTAGCTGCAAAGAGAAGCTACAAAATCCCACAGCTATTTGAGAGCATTTCAACTGTTAAAGAATGTCCCCGTATTTGTTTTGATAATACAATGAACACATAATGAGATGGGAAGTCACGGTGGCCATAAAGAAACGGCTAATGTAATTCATCAGACTAAGTGGAAACGTTAATTATCTTTGTGTTTGAAGATACGATTTGCACGAGGGGCAGAGAAAGACAGAGTACGTTTATGGAAAGCTTACATAGATGAAAGATTCATTTCATTACTTTAATCATTGTTAACTTGTATATAAAGGAAACAAATAACTTCGTCTATAAAACTAGTAGAGTTGACGGTCAGAGCTGTCGTGGAGTGTAGGTGAGGGAGAGAGAGAGAGAGAGAGAGAGAGAGAGAGAGAGAGAGAGAGAGAGAGAGGGGGGGGGGAGGGAGGGAGAGAACGAGCTTTCACTAACCTGAATTAAGGACGTGTAGCAGAGAACTAATGGGTAATGACGAAACTAGTAATAATCTTCAATCGGGGGCAGGGAGATCTGTTCCGAACTTTCAACAATTGACCTGCGCTGCCAGGTCGATTCAGCTTAAAATGGGTACCAAGGAATGTCTTGGTAAGTAAAGGAGGCCGAGTGCAAATGGTCCATAAATATGAGCTTAATGCGTCTTTAGGCGTGCAAATGGGTCCTGTATTTGTTTACTTATGTAGGTATATACCAATACCGCCTTCTTCGTCTATAGTAAGTGGAGTTTTGTATTGGTCTTTCTCCTAAAGATCTCGTTAAAGCCGCCATGCTGTATTCGTCTTTCTCATCGAAATCTCGTCATAGCTGCCGTGTTGTATTGTCTTTCTCCACAAGATCTCATTATAGTGTCACAGGATCATAAGTGAACCTATGATCTATCCCGGATGTATAACTATTTTCTACAAATTGCTTACAAGATAGTTGTCCTACTCTATCCGTCACACTCTCAAACAAACAATTACAAAATGTCAACACCTAGGGGAATGTTGCACATTGATTAGAGAAGTGTTTAATAAAAAGATAGTTTAGACAAACGCAAACATCCAGAGCTGAGTCAGACGTATGATAAACCATTTGAGACATAAATTCCCACTCGTTCAGTGAATTAACAAATAAAGTTTGTTGAAAGTATAACAAGACTATTTTAATAAAGACTAACTAGACATGAGTGAGAACAACTGAGCAGATTAAAATGAAAATGGTCATTTCATAGAATATGTCTGATTTATAATTGATGGTGTCTGGATGTGTATGTTCATATTAGGACGCGGATCAAGTATAATGTTGTAAGTGAATGTATGTAGGTGTTAGAACTCTGCAGTAACTGGAAAACAGAGTCACAGTGTAAGTCTCCACTCCCTTGAACTGATGATATAAGGTATAAAAAAAAACAAAGTTTGACATTCACTTCCAAACGACACAATCTTCACACAGTCATCCCGCAGTAATTTTCTCAGGATGCTGTCAAGAGCCACGGGCTGTTAAGAGGAATATCATGGATGGCTGAGGCAGAAGAGACCATCAGATAAAATGTTCCCACTTGAGAAGGTTGGCAGAGGAAAAAAGAGAGTCAGGGTGCCGAATAGAAATTGAGACTTGTGTGGGGTTACATACAAGCACATTAGGTCGTGAGTGTGGGGAGTGGCCAGCAGGTGCCACGGAGGTAGAAATTCAGCAATTAATTCATGACTTCTCTCGTCCTGGCTGTGTGATTATCTATACCGATGGCTCTGAGTTAAGAGGCAATAAAGGTGCTTGGGGAGTCATAGCAAAAGCCAATGGTAAATGGAGAGCTTGGCATATAACACCATGATCTCAAGTCTAAGAATGGAGGTTAAACAAATGTTTGCATATCCTTTACAGGACATCGCTGTCAACATCAGCATCTTTCAGCTGATTGTTGATTTCTTGGCAAGATTGCGCTCAGTAGTTTGTCATTGCATTCTGAGCGGCCGGCTCACATACCCCGTAAGTTACCGATGCGATTCGAACCACTGCTGATTCTCACCGTCGTCACGTTACTTACGAGAGTATACGAGATTATGAAAAAAGTCGCTAACCTCTAGGCCAGGAAGCCGGCAAGAATGGAGGTGGAGGGGGAAATTGCAGCTTTCCAATCGTTGGATAACAAACTGTATACGCATGTTGTGATTGTAACTGATTCACAAAGCATGCCAACAATGGTGAAGACTGGCATGCAGAATGGCTTGCATCGATTCAGAGATCACGGGTTGTGAGCATTCGCTGGATCTTTTACCCAGGACACTCTGATGTGGTTGGCAATAAACAGGCGTACAGATTTGCTAGTTCTGCTTCATTGAGATGTGATTTGATGCATGATAAGGTAGATGAGGTGAAGGTCCTCTGGGAGTACGTGAATAATGCAGAAGAACAGATAGACTATCATGGTCTAGAGAAAATACGGCAACAGGAGATGGTCACAGGATCTAGTAGATAGTCGTCACTTAGAGGTAAAGCAAGACGGAAGTCGTCACTTAGAGGTTAAGCAATACGGACATATAATCAGATTGCAACGGGCATCATTAGTACTGGAGCTCTCCATTGGCTGTTGAAGATGATGAATGAGCTCTCATGGGAATGCACCGAGTGCAATTATGTCGGTTCTGGATTCAATTCAACTCAACTCAACTGAGGATGCTGCCAATCATACTTTCTGCTCACATTGACAGTACACTCGTTGATCGTTTACAAATAGTTTGAAAACCTGAGTTGTAGGAAAGGGAGAATCCTGCAATAGAAAAAAGGAGAACTCAGTGAGTACTTCCAGTCACACCCAAACGTTAATCCTCATCCCTCATTATCCACTATTATCAAACTCAAGACCTCCTTCTGACCGAAAAGAACAGACCAACAGACGATCTGCCACAACCAGACCTCATTCCTCCTGACAAGAGACAGTTCTCCGAGAATGATCCAAGACAAAGAACCATGGGCATTCAATAGTAATCTTACATAGAATCGTAACAGTGATGCTAATTCATCCTCCTCTCAGAAGCAGTCATCATAGTAAATTATACTCAAAATAAGGACTATATATACCTAAGTAACCCAAGGAAACAATATATTGAAAGCTACGAGTTACGGCACGCCACACGATGAGGAGACGGTGACTTTCACTAAACTCCACGAGAAAGGACTCAATCCTTTTCTATTCGCGTCTAAAGTTCAAGTGAGTTCTTATGGTAGTCTACCTTTTACAGGCTTCAGGATCCTAAGAGCCCAAGAAAACAAATAGAAAAGAATGTCGAAAGACACTCAGCCATTTTTCCACGCGGCCTAACTGACGATTGACCTACCAGGGCAAAAATGAAATGACAGCACTTTCATGTATTAGTTCATTGACAGAAAAAATGTCGATATACGAAGCCCATAACCGGGCACTCTCACGAAGTTTATACTTCACCTCGACACCGCAAGGTACAAGAGGAACATGATGAGATGAGATGAGACAGAAAAAAGGATTTTAATCTGGATAACCACCTAGGATGATAGTTTATATGCTTACTTTGCTAATAGAACAATACTCCTAAATGGAAATGGTCAATCTTCCAGCGAAAAAATCTTCTGGAATTTTACAAAACACACAGTCCATCTATTCTCCTCCCTGAAAAAAAAACAAAAAAAAAACAATAACTGACAATAATTAACAACCTAACAGAAAACTTTGACGTCACGCATACTGCGTTCATGTCAGCCCCAGTGAAATAGAAAACAACAGAGATTTTCTATTCCAGCAAGATGCACACTAGCCGAAAGAACAACATACAAGTACAAGATAGGTATATCAATGTAATTATTATAATATATAAAATAAAATACAAACATGTTTTATTATTAATCACCAGGCAATGTTATAGTGTAAATACTGCATGCCTGTGATACGGCAGACCGGAGAGTGGCTGATTCTGTGACACATAGCTAACATGTCATATCGGTCTTTCTCCGTGTTGTATTCTACAGGCCACACCAGAGCACCCCACTGCTATACACTATTACAAAATGTTGTACATCTGACACCAGGATCAGCAATACAGTCACTGGATATCTGCTTAGTACAGCGGTCACCATCCGGACAGCGCCCATCCTAGTCGTCTGGTTCAATCCCGCGTGCGTGCGTGCGTGCGTGCGTGCGTGCGTGCGTGCGTGCGTGCGTGCGTGCGTGCGTGCGTGCGTGCGTGCGTGCGTGCGTGCGTGCGTGCGTGCGTGCGTGCGTGCGTGCGTGCGTGCGTGCGTGCGTGCGTGCGTGCGTGCGTGCGTGCGTGCGTGCGTGCGTGCGTGCGTGTGTGTGTGTGTGTGTGTGTGTGTGTGTGTGTGTGTGTGTGTGTGTGTGTGTGTGTGTGTGTGTGTGTGTGTGTGTGTGTGTGACATGTGTTGTATGCTTCTACCCAGGTTAATGAAATGAGTACCGAATAATTTTCAGAACTTTCTGAGAATTTACAGGGTAATAATGATGGCGACGAGGAGGGGGTAAACTTGATAGCCCTCCTCATCGTGCTGTGGCATTGAACACGTGAAGGCCTTCATACCGCAACGGTAGGATCAATCAAGATGCTAAAATTGCCAATGTGCCACTTAAATATAGTTATTTGAAACATATCTTTTTTTTTTCTCAACAAATCTAATCTGATGGGGATAACAAACTTGCCTGCTAACACAGTGGTCATGTGTCCAAATCGCCCTCTAGGACGGAATGTTTCATAATCGACTTAGGCTCCCAAGCTGACCCAGTTTAAAGTGTGTACCAGGGAATGCTGTGGGAAGCACAGCTGAACTGCATCACTCACTGAGTGCCAGTTGGTCTATACAACAAAACGGTCTTTAAAAAAAAAAAAAAAAGAAAGAAACACAACGTTTTTGGTTTTATTTTTATAAAAGATTTTCGCTGATTCAGTCAACCTATCGACTGTGTCCATCTGGTCATTAACTTCTCGTGGTTACCTGAATTGTACTCACCTCATAATTCGTGAGGTCATGAAAGAGGTCAAGGTCAAAACAACATTTTTGACAATAGATCGTGACAGGTTCATGATTATCCCGTGAAACTTACTGAACGCAAAACTCTTTGACCATATTATTGAATGCCTATAAAAGATTGACATTCCTCGAATAAATTTAGTTGAAACTGCAATGCACAAATATGGCTCATCTCACTACATAACAACGACTCATCATAACTGGACGTTTACAGGCTGGACAGTCACAAAGTGTTGTAGACAGATAAATTAATGTGGTTAGAAGCACCATTAGTCGCCTTTGGAGGCGATTTCACGGAAATGGCTCAGTGGCAGACCGTCCGCGCAGTGGATGACCCAGAAGAATCACAAGTGCTGCCGAAGACCACTTCATACGGCTGCGTCACCTTAGGAATCGATTTGCATCTGCGTCCTCCACAGTCCAGTCAATACCAGAAGGTCGTCGAATTTCAGAACAAACGGTCAGGAACCGGCTGCACGACGCTGGTCTTTAGGCTAGAAGACCTTATAGAGGTCCTGTTCTTACGAACTAGCATCGTCAGAACCGACTGCAGTGGGCGAATCAGCATCGTAAATGAAATGTTAGTACAAGTTTGCAATTGAAACTACAATGTTGTTGCGTTTTTTTTTAAACAGTATAGTTTAGCGCTAGCGACCATTTAGCGAGAAGATATGAGCATTCGGAGAAAACTAATATAATTCTGGGTGGGCTGAGAAAGTGGCGTGTAAGAATAGCATCAGTGGGAATCACCAGGCACCGTGATGTAAGGAGTTGCGTGAACGCCTCCGCCAGCTGGCGTGACACATGATGATGATGGTCACTATAAAACAATACACCTCAGTGCATGGACATGGGTCTTTACATCCTGACTTGGCTCTTGTATCTAAGATGCATAACACACGAGGAGGCCCGCGCTAACGTAGAAACGTAGAAAGACCACCCCCCCTCTTTTTTTTCTGCGCCCCCCCCCCCCCCCGTGTGCAACCGGGGCCCATAAAGGAAGCAAGGAATATTAACAGCGTCACCTACCATGCATGTCGTCAGAGTGACATACAAGCATTACGTACAAGCAATAACATTTCCAGAAGGCTTGACGTGGCTTAGTTGGAGGGACCTGTGCTATAGTAGTAGTAGTAGTAGTAGTAGTAGTAGTAGTAGTAGTAGTAGTAGTAGTAGTAGTAGTAGTAGTAGTAGTAGTAGTAGTAGTAGTAGTAGTAGTAGTAGTAGTAGTAGTAGTAGTAGTAGTAGTAGTAGTAGTAGTAGTAGTAGTAGTAGTAGTAGTAGTAGTAGTAGTAGTAGTAGTAGTAGTAGTAGTAGTAGTAGTAGTAGTAGTAGTAGTAGTAGTAGTAGTAGTAGTAGTAGTAGTAGTAGTAGTAGTAGTAGTAGTAGTAGTAGTAGTAGTAGTAGTAGTAGTAGTAGTAGTAGTAGTAGTAGTAGTAGTAGTAGTAGTAGTAGTAGTAGTAGTAGTAGTAGTAGTAGTAGTAGTAGTAGTAGTAGTAGTAGTAGTAGTAGTAGTAGTAGTAGTAGTAGTAGTAGTAGTAGTAGTAGTAGTAGTAGTAGTAGTAGTAGTAGTAGTAGTAGTAGTAGTAGTAGTAGTAGTAGTAGTAGTAGTAGTAGTAGTAGTAGTAGTAGTAGTAGTAGTAGTAGTAGTAGTAGTAGTAGTAGTAGTAGTAGTAGTAGTAGTAGTAGTAGTAGTAGTAGTAGTAGTAGTAGTAGTAGTAGTAGTAGTAGTAGTAGTAGTAGTAGTAGTAGTAGTAGTAGTAGTAGTAGTAGTAGTAGTAGTAGTAGTAGTAGTAGTAGTAGTAGTAGTAGTAGTAGTAGTAGTAGTAGTAGTAGTAGTAGTAGTAGTAGTAGTAGTAGTAGTAGTAGTAGTAGTAGTAGTAGTAGTAGTAGTAGTAGTAGTAGTAGTAGTAGTAGTAGTAGTAGTAGTAGTAGTAGTAGTAGTAGTAGTAGTAGTAGTAGTAGTAGTAGTAGTAGTAGTAGTAGTAGTAGTAGTAGTAGTAGTAGTAGTAGTAGTAGTAGTAGTAGTAGTAGTAGTAGTAGTAGTAGTAGTAGTAGTAGTAGTAGTAGTAGTAGTAGTAGTAGTAGTAGTAGTAGTAGTAGTAGTAGTAGTAGTAGTAGTAGTAGTAGTAGTAGTAGTAGTAGTAGTAGTAGTAGTAGTAGTAGTAGTAGTAGTAGTAGTAGTAGTAGTAGTAGTAGTAGTAGTAGTAGTAGTAGTAGTAGTAGTAGTAGTAGTAGTAGTAGTAGTAGTAGTAGTAGTAGTAGTAGTAGTAGTAGTAGTAGTAGTAGTAGTAGTAGTAGTAGTAGTAGTAGTAGTAGTAGTAGTAGTAGTAGTAGTAGTAGTAGTAGTAGTAGTAGTAGTAGTAGTAGTAGTAGTAGTAGTAGTAGTAGTAGTAGTAGTAACAGTAGTAGCAGCAGCAGCAGTAACAGTAGTAGTAGTAGTAGTAGTAGTAGTAGTAGTAGTAGTAGTAGTAGTAGTAGTAGTAGTAACAGTAGTAGCAGCAGCAGCAGTAACAGTAGTAGTAGTAGTAGTAGTAGTAGTAGTAGTAGTAGTAGTAGTAGTAGTAGTAGTAGTAGCAGCAGCAGCAGCAGCAGCAGCAGTAACAGTAGTAGTAGTAGTAGTAGTAGTAGTAGTAGTAGTAGTAGTAGCAGCAGCAGCAGCAGCAGCAGCAGCAGCAGTAGTAGTAGTAGTAGTAGTAGTAGTAGTAGTAGTAGTAGTTGTTGTTGTTGTTGTTGTTGTTGTTGTTGTTGTTGTTGTTGTTGTTGTTGTAGTAATAGTAGTAGTAGTAGTAGTAGTAGTAGTAGTAGTAGTAGTAGTAGTAGTAGTAGTAGTAGTAGTAGTAGTAGTAGTAGTTGTTGTTGTTGTTGTTGTTGTTGTTGTTGTTGTTGTTGTTGTAGCAGCAGACGAAGGAGAAGAATACAGAGGTAAGTGCAAACCCCTGCTTGCCCACTGATCGTGGCTTCAGTTCCTTGACGAGGGGGTTGACTCAATAACTTAAAATATGCGGGGAATTGACAATACCACCTATGAAGTGTCATTTGCTAAATAATACACAGACTCAGCACTGTGTTCTCAATATATTACTACAGTCTAGAAACGAGCGCCAGTGCCGAATATCTTTATACAGAAGTGACTTTTTGCCAACAGGTTTCTGCTCCACGGTAAAACTGTCCAACAGTGTCCACAGACAGCAGTCGGTTATTTTGGGCACTTGTTTGATAGATTGTTCAATCAATATGTCCATTAATAGCCTGGAGCCTAAAGACCCACGTCAAACAAACGCGGAAAAAACAGCCACATTCACTGGATGAAGCTGATTTGATACGGCCAACATTGATCGAAGACGACAACGATGCAGTAATGAACCTCACCACAGTCAGGGTCCAATCAAATATTGCCGCGTGACGTCAATACTTGACATTACAGAAGAGAAGGAAAATTCCAGAATGGATGTGTCTCGCTGTCTGCGTTGGATATCAGTTTTCCTAACGTCTGTTAAACTTGTGACTCTTGTGCGAATAGAGTTCAGTTACACAATTTGGGGGACTAAGGCTTTGGAATGCGGCAAAAGAAGATAAACGGAACCAAGGATGAATGAAAATACAATATACTTAGACATCAATGAATAGTGTAGTGTGAATACGGAGACACTGAATATAGTCAAACCTCGGTTTTCGTCGATAATACTTACGACGACAATAGGCGAAATCCGAAACGGACGAAAAAGAAGGCAATCATTTCCATATGAATCAATGTAAATCCAATTAATTCGTTCTATAAACTCCAAAATGTATACCAAAAACATATTTTATAGAGGTAAACAAAGTGTTTAATGTTATTTTTTGGTCAACAAACGTGTCCAAACTTGCTCCTTCGTTTCTTGTAACACTGTGTATGCCAGTGCGCCTCTTGAATTTTCCAAACCATCCTCTGCTAGCCTTAAAATCATTAAGGACACTAGCACTCGTCCTAAGCATTTTCTTAATGAGATTGGCATACAACAATCTGGCCTTTTCACATATGATTGTCTCTGAAACAGAATGGCCATGTAACTGGTATTGATTTATCCAAATTAATAATTGTTCGACATTTTCAAATGTTTGCAATCTCTGTTTCGTTAGCACATTCATGCCTTTTGTTACATCAGCCTCCTATATTGCTTTCCTTGTCGCCACAATGGAACTTATCCTAATACCGCTCTCGTATTTTATTATTAGCAAGTGAGTCACCCAAAGAAAAACAACGCCAAACTGAGCAGAAGAGTCCCTTTATTTTCGCAAAATTAGCAGCGAAGTCATGTGGGCACGACAACGAAATCCGAGGCAACCGACGAAAACCAAGAATACTTTTTGAGGAGAAAATCGACGAAACCCGAAACCGATGAAAACCGAAGGCAATGAAACCCAAGATTTGACTGTATATAATCGTGTATACGTATACCGACAGAAGCCCGTCTGGGTATAATACAGTGCACTACTACAACTACTAATGCTACTGCTACTTCTACTACTACTACCACTACCACTACCACTACTACTACTACTACTACTACTACTACTGCTGCTGCTGCTGCTGCTGCTGCTGCTGCTGCTGCTGCTACTACTACTACTACTACTACTACTACTATAAGCAACAACAACTACTACTACTACTACTAGTTGCATATCTTTTACAGGACATCGCAATCAACACCAGCGTGTTTTGCTGTTGTGATCTCTTAGGAAGTTTACGTTCAGTAGATACATTCATCTACATATATACATACATACATACATACATTGCATTCTGAACGACCTGCACACATACAATTTCGTAAAACATTAATGCCCGGCGGTCTGTTGCCAAATGGCCCGCATCAATATTTCTAAAGCGGGTATACGGGATTACGAACTTCGTCTATAACCTCTCGGACAAGGAACAGTCTACTACTACTACTACTACTACTACTACTACTACTACTACTACTACTACTACTAATACTACTACTACTACTACTACTACTACTACTACTACTACTACTACTACTACTGAATTTATGGGTAGAGGATGTGTGTGTGGGTGGAAGATGTGTGTGGGTGGGGATGTGTGTTGGTGATCAGAATGTGTGGGGGTGGTGAGGATGTGTGTGGGTGGGAGGTGTGTGTTTGTGGATGGGGGATGTGTTGATGGGTGGGGATGTGTGTGGGGGATGTGTGTATGGGTGTGGATGTGAGTGTGTGGGTGGGATGTGTGTGGGTGGGGGATGTGTGGATAAGGGATGTGTGGTTAAGGGATGTGTGATTGGGGGATGGGTGATTGGGGGTGGGTGGGTGGAGGATGTGTGGGTGGGTGAATGCGTGTAGGTTGGGGGTGAAGGTGTGTGTGGGTGTGTATGTATGGACGTGGGATGTGTGGATGGGTGGGGGATGTGTGAAAGTGGTTGTTGTGTGGGTAGGTGCGTTATGTGTGGGTTGGCGGGGATATGTATATGTGTAGGTGGGGATGTGTGATTGGGGGATGTGTGTTTGCCTGGGTGGTTGGGGGTCTGTGCGTGTGTGGTGGAGGATATGTGGGTGGGTGAGTGTTTATGGGTTATGCGATAAGTGGAGGCTGTGTGTGTGGTGGGGAGATGTGTGTATGTGGGGGATGTGTGGGTGGGTGATGGGTAGGCGGGTGTATTTATGTGTGCCTGGGGGTGGGGGGTGTTTGGGTGGGGGGGGGGGGGTGTTTGGGTGGGTGGGGGTATGTGGTGGGTTGGATATGTGTGTTTGTGTTTCGGGAGATATGTGTAGGTGGGGGATGTGTGTGGTGTGGGATGTTTGGGTGGGGATGGTTGGATGGGACGGGCATGTATGTGTGCCTGGGTGTGTGTGTGTGTGTGTGTGTGTGGTTGGACAGGGAATGTGTGGGTGGATGGGGGATGGGTGGATGGTTGGGGTATGTGTCTCATGACATAATAATATGCATTGTTTATGTTTACAACATTCATTTGACAATGTATTTTTTCCTATGTGAATGTATTATGCATTATTGATGAACGAAAGATGAGTGATTGGAAGGGATGAATGTAAGACGGGCCTGCGAGCTCAATTTGTTACCCTTTGAAAATAAAGTCCGTTCGTTCGTTCGTTCTTTTTCCCTCGATCTTTCCAGTTATCACGATGTTCTCCAATGCCGTCTTCCCATCACATGACCAAAGAAAGCTGTTTGTCTCTGTCTTATTGTTGTATTATATAGTGTTCTAGTTTCATTAGCCTCTTTCAGGCAATCGTTGTTAGTTACTCTGGCAGTCCAGGGAATTTGCAACATTCGTCTTAAAAAGAGGATACACAGCTAGAAAACATCACAAACGTAACCGCACCAGCACCCAGCTGACGACAAAAGCAGTAACTTCTGCAACAGATAGAACAACACAGAAGAAAAGCTAGAAAGAAAATCGCAAAGACACCTGACCTCAATTTTTTTTTAAATGTTGCATATCCCTTACAGGACGTTGCAGTCAAAACCAGCATTTTTAAGCTGATGTTGGTGTACTAGGCAAGATTATGCTCAGTAGTATGCCATTGCTTTCTGGGCGCCCGGCTCAAATACCCCCGTAAGTTACAAGCGCGGCGCGAACCGTTGCCGATTCTCGCGCAGATGCGTTACTCACGAAAATATACGGGATTACGGAGAAAGACGTTAACACCTTCTCCATGGAGACCGGTGAGATCAAATATCAGGGTGTATGTGTAATGACTGTGGGGTTTTTGAAAATATTGCTGTTCCAAGTTTTGTATTTACCTTTTGTGTTGCATGAACTCCACAGAGGGTAAGAATTAGGGACGCTCATTTGAAACCCGTTCCAATGGATTTATTACAAAAGCATGAAAGAAACATTAACAGGTGTGGTAGAATTAAACAAAGCATTCATTTTGAATGAATTATGCACCATGGGTTGGTCAGATGAAGTCGCCGTAGGCATTCAGGCAAGCATCTCATTGCTTAGGTAGGCGGCGAATGCCGTCCGCAAAAAAAAGTATTGTCGTTGCTCACTGAACCAATTGTTTACCGTGTTTATTACGTATTCATCTGTATGAAATCGTTGCCCATTAAGAGCTTTTTTTAGAGGTCCGAACAAATGAAAATCACATGGTGACAAATCAGGAATATGGGCTGGATGTTGCAGAATTTGCCACTTCTTCCTTGCTAATACTTTCTGCACAATCTTTGCGACATGTGGACGAATATTATCGTGCAACATAATGCAATACTGAGCACACCGCGAGAAAGCATTCTGGGTCGTTTATTCTTGATGGCCTTTTGCAGCTTGTCTAGTGTTTGCAAGTAGTTGGTAGAGTTGATATTGACACCAGGTTCTTTAAAGTCGGCTAACAATAGCCCTTCATAGTCAAAAAATGCTCTCAGCATAACCTTATCAGCGGAAACCAGTAACTTTAATTGTTTTGGTCTTTGGTGATCCATCTTGCTTCCATTGCATGCTCTCTCTTTTGCTGCTCGGCTCAAAGTGGTGACATCATGATTCATCGCCTGCCACTATGCGGAAGAGAAATGCATCACCCTCCACTCTGTAACGCGGCAAGTGGTTCAAACACCATCCCATGCGTTCCTCTTTTTGGTGGTCGGTCAACATCCGTGGTACCCATTGTAAATACACCTTCCGATATTGCAGTTTCCTACGAACGACTTTTTGAATTGTCCCAATTGACACATCAGATTCTTTCGCTAGCGAATGCATGCTTCGACAACGGTTCATCTGTAATGCTGCATCAATTTTGAGGATGGTTTTTTTTTTCTGTTGCAACAATATGCGGTTGACCCGGCCGTCGAAGATCTGTCGTGAACTGACGTCATTTCCGAAACATTCGTGCCCAGTCCGTCACTGTTGCCTTCGACACACACTTGTTACCGTCCGCTGCCTGCATTCTTCGATGAATGTCCACTGGTCGACATACTTCAAATGACAGAAACTGAATCACCGCTCTTTGAGCTTCTTTGGGCGGATTTTGGATCAACCCGGCCATTTTCTCAACGGTCAGAAACAGAACCTATGCATCATGGGACGATAAGCACGTGCTCTTTTATTCATTGATCAGTACTTATTGCATGACTATGACATGATCATGTTCAACGTACGCAATTATGCACGGTGCGGCAGGAACGGATTTCAAATGAACGCCCCTTATTCAAAACTTGGAACGGCAATATTTTTAAAATCCCCTCAGTCATTACAAATACATTCTGTATAAACCTAGACAACGACAACCGGTTGAACTAAGTCCAACTTTTTGTTCAACAAGTGAAGTGAAGTCTTTTATGTCTGTCCTGTAATAACTCTAACAGCGCTCTTGTAGACCTCTCACTTGATCCTGGTATAGCACGTTCATTCCAACTTCAGGAGCCTAACTTCCCTGAGAGTCTTCACACGGCGCTCTATCATTAAAAATCTATGCTCGCGTTATTAAACTAGTGTTGATCTTTCTCTTAGACCGGCTCATATCTTAAACGCGTCCTATTTCTGACTGCAAATTTAATACACTGTCTATGAAAAAAATCAAAATGCGTGTTTTTCTCACTCTCTCATGTAAGGGATACTCGTTTAAAGACAGCTGAATAATTCCTCCTCTGATTTATCTGCACTTGATATGACCAACAATCTTATTTCTTTACACCCAAATATCACTAATTGATTGTTTACTGTGATCGCATACCACTACCTGGCCACAACAAGTCAGTCCCTCCCGACATTGTGCCTGCGCTATTTGTAGCTCTTGAGGTTAATAACAGCGTCGGAAAGGTCTTTCAAGAGAAATGTGCATGAACTCAAACGATAGTTCAGGGGTGGGTTTTCATAGCTTGGGATTACCTCTTCCCACATATAACTCACAGTATTAACCAACCTAACAGCATATACTGTAGCAATGGACGGTGTCTTAGAAGAATACTTGATGTTACGTGCCAAGACAAAATCACAAATACTGAAGTACTGGACAGATCGGATTTTGTGACAGTGTGTTTCATGCCCAGTCTTCGACAACTTAATATGGATAAGACACATGAGGTGGATGCACGGTGGTAGAATACCAAAGGCTATTTAGTTTTTGGCGTATTACAGATGGTTAAAATATTTCAACTTCTTGTTTCTGGGTAGTTGGGGCCTGTTAGCTAATGGAATAGAAGAAAAAGCAGCGGCTGCAGCAGGATATAACGATATGAATTTGAAACAAATAGGTATATTAAGCTCCTGCGAGAAGAAATGTACTAAACACAAACACGTTGCACATACCTTACAAGGAAATCCATTGTATACCGGAATACAGGTGAAAATCCAAAATCAGAAGTAATCAATAAATATATAAAATGAATAATAAAATAAAATACACACAAAAGCGTACAATACGACACACAGGACGGCCGAGGTTTCGATTCTCAGAATCTTTGTCAAGGACAGGACAACACAGATAGATAAATAACGAAATTTAAAAAAAAAAAAAAGAAGCAAAAAGCACCACTACACTGTTTCCATGCGGGAGCAGAAAAAGGCGGCTAAGCCAGTTGCGGGGGCACTCTTTGGCTGCAGAGTTTAAGTATAGTAGGTTGCCAGATAGGATTTAGGTCGCCAAAAATATGCGAACAGTCTGATATGAAATTATAGGGGTGTGGAGACAGTTAAGTATGAATATGTAGGGGGGGGGGGGGGCAGCATAGTGATAAACAGTGTAGACAGTTGGAGAAGATGACACAGTTACACAGTGGCGTCCACAACAGTGATACCTGCTGGATGGACGCATCCCAGAGAGTTGATTAATTGGCATTCAATTTTGAGCCTGATGGAGCTGTTGGAGAAACAGGGTTTCAATGCAGTGACCCACATACATCGTCGACTCCATTATGGTTGGGGGAATTAAAATGGTTGGGGACAGGTTTATCAGCGCCCTGAGTAATGTCTCTGAGGTGTTCTCTAAAACGGTCAGCAAGGCGTCTGCTAATTTCACTAATGTATTTCATGTCACATTCTGAATTGTCATCTTCAAAATTGATGGACCTTCATTATTATTCCGATGATCATATTGTTCTTTTCTTGTATCATAATAAAGGCCTTTCACATAATCTGACCACGCATGTAAAATCTGATCTTTTTCTATTACGACTTTACCATCTTTGATTTTTAGGCAATCCGTTGATGTGTGTGTTCTTTTGTTAGTGATGTCATTAATTCTTGTGTGCATTAATTTGGTATTCCGGGTGTTGTGTTGGTTTTCAATTTCCTTGAAATTTGCCTGAAGCCATGTTTATTTTGCCTCTTTGCATAACTTCCTAATTTTCCTGTGAATGTCTTCATATTTTTCATTGTTAGTTTTGTTATTTCTTCTTATTTCCATGAGTTTTAAGATGTCTTCCGTCATCCATTTCTTGCGTCCTATTATCTTTATTTTTGGTATGGTTCTGCAGCTTTTTTGACTGATTTCTTTAATATTTCCCATTGGTCACTGACGTCTTGAAATAATATTTCCATTTCGGACGATGCATCGAATCTGTTCTTTACCTCTACGTTAAATTTATCTTTTATCTTCTCACGCTTCAGTACCTGTAAATCAAATTCTGTGTTTCTTGGTGAATATTTGACTTTCTTTAATTGTATATGTAAATTTATTAAGATTAATCTATGGTCGCTGTAGCAGCCTGCGTTTGGTATAGTTTTTGCGACTTTTAAGGCATTTGGAAATCTTCTGTTGATGAGAATGTAATCAATCTGATTTCTGATCTTATGATCAGGACTCCTTTCATGTTTATAATCTCCTTGGGTGCTGTTGATACCTGGTGTTTCCAATAATCACATCATTCTCTTGTGCCCACTGTACAAGTCTGCAACCTCTTTCATTCAGAATGGATGTGTCTCGCTGTCTGCGTTGGATATCAGTTTTCCTAACGTCTGTTAAACTTGTGACGCTTGTGCGAATAGAGTTCAGTTACACAATTTGGGGGGCTAAGGCTTTGGAATGGGGCAAAAAGTGCGAATAGAGTTCAGTTACATAATTTGGGGGGCTAAGGCTTTGGAATGGGGCAAAAGTCCCTTAGTCCATACTTGCCTACTATGCATCCGTCCTGTTGATTTCCAACTTTGGCATTCAAGTCACCCATTATGACATTTACTTCATAATTCTTGCATTTCTTGAATGTTTTCTCTAAATCAACCAATGCTGTAATTCACCAGTGCTGTCATCACTACTGTCTGCTGGTGGTGCATAAACTTGTATGACTTTGACATCAAAAGGTCTTCCACTCAACTTCACCAGTAACATTCTGTCTGATACAGTCCAATATCCTTTGATCGATTTTGATCTCTCTGTATCCATCATAATTGCTACTCCTCGCTGTTGTTTCTCTCCACCAGAATAGATTATTCTATATTCCTCAGACAGGAATGCCCATTCATGTCTATCTGGTCTCACATATACCTAACAGGTAATATTTAATCATCTCATTTCATTATTAATGTTATCAAATTTTCCATCCCCACGCATAGTTCTTACATTCCAAGTTCCTACTTTCAATGTTGATACTCTTTTGCACTCGGTCGCCTGCTGACGGTCTGGATTCACCTGGTGCACATGACTACCCCTACCGGGCAAGGCTGCTCCTATGGAGCACCCAATTACGCCGTTTCTCTGATTATCGATAAGACTGCAGTACATGATATTCTTGGTATCTGCAAATAAAGTCGTTTGCCATTGCTTTCCTTCCTAGCAGTGACCATACTGGTCGATGACCGTAATCATTGTCTCCCAAAAAAATTACATCCTCTGCCTAGAAGCTGGAGACCATAACCTACGACAATCTGTTAGCTGCTCTTCAACTTCATCCACCACCTGCACACATGGCTTCACGTAACCCTGATCGGGGGCTAAACGGGTACTCCACCTTGCCCAAGCGTGTCTCGTAGGCTAGCGAAGGGAAGGAGGCACCTTACTTCTACTTTGATAGGGAATACCCCTACCCCGCTACCCAATTTGATTCTTAACCCATATTATATAAAGTTTAGACAGGACATTTGTGGCATCAGTTGATACCAAACATGGATTACTGTCGTGGAGCTGGCGTGGAGTTAATGGACTTTCTGTCCGGGACATGCTGAGGTGTGAGTCAGTCAGTAGCCAGCAGTTGTTGAAACACTCATCGTGAAAAAAAGGTAGACACACTAAGGATCATTAAAGAGGCAGTGCTAGATGAAGCAAAATATTCATGGATGTTCGAATTAGGAGTTAAGTGTGGGTCTGTTAAGGAGAGAGGTGTGCGCGGACTAGGTCGACGTGTGTGCAACCAGTGGATCAGGGGAGCATATGTCATCTACACCTGGCGTCAGTTGCTCTGGGAGACAGGCCATTTATCAGCTTCTCTGTTCAAATATCGATTCTTCAATAAATCAGTTAATCATTATGAGTTCAATTTCAGCACCAAATTTCCCCTTTGGTAACATTTTATTCTCGTTGTATGTGTGCGTGAGTGCGCGCGTGTGTGTAAACGATTTTACACGCATTCGCTATTGATTTATGCCTTTTGTGTGACTGTTCTGATACCTGCATTTTCTTTATCTGTCGATAATGATTTTCAGTCACATGATCGTTGTAAGAGTTTATCCCAGACTACAGGTGGTATTTGTAGGCTCGCATATAATTGTGTCGGTATAAATGAACTGCCGTGAGCAGTAAACCCCACCAGTTGGAGATCACCCTATCATTCCTGTTACCTCTGGTAATCATCATCATCATGTATTCCACGTCGATACACGTGGGTGGTCATGGTTCACCATCTGACACGGTCGTGTCTTGGATCAGGCCGGTGTTCTTGTCCCGATGACTTCATATAGCGAAGCCATCCATTTATTATCAATTGTCTTCCCCTTGGTCTTTTCCATCATTTTTTCCAGTTGGTTGCCACTATGTTTTCACTGTTATTTCTCTAGGTGATGTGAACTAAAGCTCTTGATTGTCTACTTCTAATTGTTACAATCTATCTGCTATTTGCGTTGAAGTTATATTGTGAAATTTCTGTATTCTTGGAGAAGACCACAATATTTGTTTTCTCACAGCTTAATTCTAATCCTAGATGCTCTGTGTACAATAACATTTACTAAATATTCCAGTTCCCTTTCTTTGTCCGCAATCAATATTCTATCATCTTGTTTTAGTCCCTAGTAGGAACCTGTTGTGGCATGTGAAGTGTTAGCACCATCACATATTTGTCGACCAGAGTAGACTTCACGTAGCGAACTATGAGAGAACCCTTGTACGACTATACTCATGCTAGTCTCAACTTCAAGACCTAACAGTGACACCACAGCGCCCACTACTGTATTATCTGCACACATTATATTCCTGATGCTACGTCCTCTAGTGGCTATCTCCTCCCATATCTTCAAAATGTCTATTAATATGTTCACTATATAGAAAAGAGGGGGGAGGGGTGTTGAAACACTACACATCCTGTAGCACACCTCTCTTACTTGGCTGACATGGACCTACTTTATTATGAATTTTAGTGCAGATGGTTGTTTCCGAAATGTTTTCTTCACAAGTCGAAGGTTTTTCCCATAAATTTGTAGATGTGCAAGCATCTTTATAACGTCGACATTTCTCTACCGAAAGGCTGCGTGTAGCAATAAAGAAAAGATGTAGGTCTTTGTTTACTTCTATAAAACGCTCTATTAATATTTTCATCATAGTGGCTAAGGGCTTGCGAACGCGGTTTGTGAGCCCGTATACCCGGGTTCGAAACACAGCGGTGCTGGGTTTTTTTTCTCGAAAAAGGTATAGATGCCTGTCGTTCAGAAAGCAATTACAAATTACTGAACGTAACATTTGCCAAGGAATCACGAACAGCGAAAATGCAGGGGTTGACTGCTACGTCCTGTGAAGGACATGGAACTAAAAAAATATACACAGAAAGTTAGGTCTTGGTCAGATATGACTGAGTTAGCGTATGACAGACAGTAGACAGTACTACAGCTTTCTGTTAGCGCTGAATGTTGAGCGGTGCTCTCCGAACCAGACACCCCACGTTGTGCACATGACTTCGCGTGGGGGAGCTCAATTGGGAGGATATGTTTTCTCTAGCGCGCAGAAATGCAACCTAATGTCTAACTGTCATGGCAGGGTAGACCAGGTCATAGGCCATGGTCGGTAATTGATCTAGGATGGAAGCTCCGACAGGCGGACAGTTAAGAGTATTGCTTTGCTAATCCGGCAGATTCTTCAGAGTGTCTTGTTCCAGATGTATTGATTGGTGTTACCTTTCTTCTGGTGTAAATAAAGCAAGCCGGCAGAGGGATAACGCTGCCCGGGTAACATATGGTCTCTAAATTCAGCCCATTTGACAAACTATCGACTGTCATATATATATATATATATATATATATATATATATATATATATATATATATATATATATATATATATATATATATATATATAACATTGACTGTGCGCTTTCTTCTTCAAACACACATTGCTGTTTTTCTATAAACCTACTAGCCCCTAATATTGCTGCCAAGAATATTCTCATGAGGCATCTATCCATTCTCCAGGCAGACCCGGTCACTCGCGATGTCTTCTCAAAGGGCCTCATAGTGGCGTACAAACGGTATCGTAACCTCAGGGATGTGCTTGTTCATAGCACTCTACCCCAACCTCACAAGTCTCTCCCTGGCACGGCGCCATGTCTTCGATCTCGTTGTAAGACCTGCCCACATGTCTTTCAAACCCAGAGTCTCGCATTCACTAAGACCACTTTTCACATCCGCGAGGGTTTCTAATGCACGAGTCGCAACGTTATCTATATGATCATCAGCACACGTTGTGACATGAGGTATATCGGAGAGATAGGTCTACGTCTGGCTGACAGATTTAGGCAAAACCTCTCTGATATTAATAGTGGTGCCCAGAAACCATTATACATTTACAATACTGACCACTGTGGCGTGGCCGACATAAGATCACGGCGATCAAATCGTGCGCATCTCACGAACGCGATCGTAAGACATCGGAAAACCGTCTCATCTTCCAGTTGGGTTCACGCTCCCTTCACGGCCTCAATGTCCAACACAGTTTCATTTAACTCCAAACCCCCCCCCCCACCCCATTCCTCCCATCCCCGCAGTTGTATAACCCGCTAAAACAGTTAGTTGCATGTCCTTCACAGGACGTCGCAGTCAACCCCAGTATTATTGTTGCTGTTTTGATTTCTTGGCAAGTCTGCGTTCAGTGGTTTGTCATCGCTTTCTGAGTGACCGGCACTCATACTATTTTATGAGAGCCAACATAGGGTGGTCTGCAAGCAAATCGCTGCAGCTGTGTTTCGAGCGCGGGATGCAGAATTGCGACGTGTGTCCGCGAAACCTTCAGCACTGAGCCGGCTATAGTACTCTACTAAACCCTATTTCACCTTTCGCTCACATGGGCGTCCCCCTAATCCCCAGCAGATGCCCCCCCCCCCCATCAGGTGGCTTAACCAATCCCTGAGCGTCTGGCGTGATTGACCTTTATTCCTATGACCACCTTAATCACACACCCGGTTAATTCCATCCACTGATAGTCGCTCAAGACATATTCAGCCAAATACGGATACAGATAAATAACCTTAATATTTACATGTAGTGCTTTTCGTGTAGTTGTGTGTCAGTATGTGTGTGTTTGTTCTGTGCTGACGAAGGCTTTTGCCGCAATGACCATTTTGTTTCTTGTAATCGTGTTCTAGTAAAGTTCACAATCTACTTCTCGTTGTTTGGGGATTCATTTATTGCCTGTTTTTTCTAGAGAAGCATATAGCAGAACGGATTTTGTCAGGATTCCAGGTAACCTAATTACAAAAGTAACTTAAGTAGTACACAATCTTAGACAGTGTACCTGGCGACTAAGATGACATGTTTTGTCTTCATGTAAACGTAGAAGACAAAAGTAGTAATTCAGCAATCTCAATCAATCAATCAGGTGGCGTCTCCACAATGAAGGTTACCTCATTGGATCTCCAATACTTTCTGTTTCTCGCCCTGGTTGTACAACAATACGGACTGCTCTTCGTTCTTTTCTTGATTGTATCCTCCAACTTGTACTGATGTCTACCTCTTGTTCGCCTGCCTTCATCTTTACTTCCTGTATGTTTCTTGTAAGTGCGTGATCTCTTCTAATGTGGCCAGAATATTTTACTTGTTTCTTTGTTATTTATTTAGTCAGCTTTCTGTTTGTTCCCAGTATCTCTGGATTGTTGTATTTATTTCAAATGCGACTTTCCCCTCTATATACCATATCTCCTGTGCCTCATTCAGTTGTACAATTGATTGTACATTTTGCAGATTTCTGCGCCATATTCTTGTGCTGAATATATATTGTTGTCAATGCTTGACAGATGGTGGGACACACACACACACACACACACACACACACACACACACACGTGCACGCCCTATCACACGCACATCACATATATATAAGAGAGATTTGAACAAGTTTAGTCCCAGAAAGCCATATCAGCAGCCCGGTGGAGGAAAACAGCAACAATAAAATAATCACAGTGTATTATTTTCACAGCGGCCAAGTGTACATATCTTTTGGAAAATACATTTCTTTTCTGTGTATTTAGAAATCTATGACTAATCGTAATAAGTACAGTCATACATGACACCTTGATTGATGCACGTGAAGAAGTGCTAAACACACGGTGCGTTGCTTGGGACACAAAGAGTGAAACACACCTGCGCTCATGCATACACACACCCACTCACACGCCCGCATACCGCACAGATGTCTGCGACAGTCGGTGTCAGTGGCCGAGCGCGCACTGTGACAGTCAGCCTCCCTTGGCAGCAGCAAGCCAGCAGATAACGCTTCCAGTTCCGGAATCCGATAGACAGAACTTCAGTAAAAGCCCGGATCAGTTCGTCTTAGACACAGACAGTGATCGAGTAGCCAAACGGCACACGCACAACGCAAACAGCCAACGTAGACAGCAATAAGACACTTTCATCTGGGAGAGATTTACAGGTCCATTTTCGCAACTTCCGTCTTTCTCTCTCCACGAAACAGCAAAGAACAAGAACCAAGTGCCATCCGATTGTAGACAAGTCAGAAGTGTTAGCAGCATTAGTCAGCCCAAAATAGAGAATTGCTTGTTACGAAACCGTTGGTTGTAAGTGAAAAAGTTGCAAGAACTTTCGGACATTAACAATACAAAAGTAAAACGTAGTTATCTCAGTTTCCAAGTAGCAGTTTATTGAAGGCAACAGCAGAGATGTGTTCATCCATCGCCCTAACCGTTTGCTACATGGCAGTGTTGAGTGCCGCTGTCTTGGGGGCGCCAGTGTCTGACAAAGAAAGCAACAGTAAGTGCCTGTTAACTTCGGTGTACGTGTTCGATGGCTGTATGCTTTGTTCGGTGTCATTGGTTGTTGTGCTGACGCCTGATTATTCTGTATAATGGTTCATAACCATGTCATTATTTGTTGTGATCGTGTCTGATCATCGTGTATAATGGTTCATAAAGTTTCTCCTGTTTAATTACTGTGTCATTATTTGCTGTACTAATGTCTGAATATCATGTATAACAGTTCATGAACATTTCCTCCTTTTCCCTCATTTTGTATTTTTTCTCCCCGTTGCAAATTGTTGCGTCTGATGCGACGTGATAACTCCTCTTTTATATGATATCAGCGAGAGTAACGATGGCTACTGCTATTGTCAAAGCAGCAAGACTGCCGACGGCTACTTCTGTTGTCAAGACAGCAAGTCTGTGTCATCTCTATGTTCAGTGTGAGAGTATTTCGGTGTTTCGCTATTTAACCACACTTTGTGTGTGTGTGTGTGCGTGCGTGCGCGCGCGCGCGCGCGTGTGTGTGTGTGTGTGTGTGTGTGTGTGTGTGTGTGTGTGTGTTGCATCCACACTGGTTACTCTTAGATAACCGTACAGCTCGGGTCTTTACACACAGAATGAAACAAACACGTGTAGCGACGTTTGGCAAAACTATCAGTTTCTTTATTTCACACAAACACATGCATTATTATTTAGTCTCCACTAGGTTTTTCTAGCTCTGTGAGCCCAGACAATTCATGTGTATTTATCTATGAACTGGCTTAGTAGCCTCAAAGAGTTGGCAATAGATATTTCTATTGTGCATACCGATTATACTTCAAGGCGCGAGAAGGTAACGCGTATTTATTGTTTACTTACCTATAATGGAAGAACATAGCTGTCTGAACCAATTATATTAGAGCTTGTGTTCTGTGTGATCCTACGTGTGGTTACACTCAAGTCTACTGTGATCACGTAATTTAAATTAAAGGGAATGTCCTGGCACGTCTGTTGTTCCTACCCGAGGTAGACTATCACATGCCACAAGGTACAGATAGCTCCAATGCAAACACTAAAGTTGGTTTGCAGGCCTTCACAATTACAGGTCGCGATATAATGAGACGAGCAAGTCAGTCAGCTTCCTCAGCGCCTTTCCTGTCTAGTAATTACTCATACAATTATTGGTACTTTTGCCTTAATTCACCCCAAACAAACGGAATCCCAGGGTATGACGTCACATCCAGGGGTTCCCTGTGTTGCGCCGTAGCTCGGTGCGCAGTTTTGTCGGTGTGCAACAGTTGCTCTCGGCGATATCCTCCGCCCAAACTATAACTGGCCAAATGAAATGCTTGTCAACTCTTGAGACCAGCGGTATACGAAAAGAATGATGATGATCTGTCTGTACGGGAGACGCGAGGCCTTGCAGCCATGTGCACCTTGTCTCAGCGGGAGGATGTCCTGCCGACATACATGGTGAATGTCTCCGTCGTAGGCATCTCCCATCTGTCTTGACGCTCGGTCAGCGATAGCACCATGATGACATGATTATGAGAACAGTGTCTAGCAGAATGTCAGATGCCTTGATGCTGCTGCAGAAAAGGTAACGCTACTCTGGCTTGTCGTGGACAGCTGCTGCTGCTGCCAGTTCCAGAAAACTCATGATGACACAGACACACACACACACGCACTTACACAGAAACGGTTGCCAAAAGCCAAAGAAATAACTGTGGGGCAATTGAAACGCACTGGCACGCATTGTACCCGAACACAGAGGAGATCACCGTCAGTGCTAAATATAGCTGGTGACCCTAAATATAGCTGGTGACGTTTGTTTGGGGTGAATTAAGGCAAAAGTACCCAATTATTAATATTATCAGATAACTATATTATTAGGTTGTGTCAATATTACAACCGCACTGGCTGGAAAAGAAAACAAAGAAATTTGCCACTACTGGTTATTTATCTGTCTTCATATAAAACACTTGCGCACTAACTATGATGCCACTGATATCCTGACTTGTTCTTCGTATTGTCGTGTTCATAAGCTTGTTCATCCAACAGTCTAGCAATCTAAGAATCTCGCAATCTTGCAATGTTCTTAATGGCTCGGATAAAACTGTTAAAAGCATGGCTACTGTTGTATTTGTCATTGAGAACATGAAATATAAATACGTTTTGACATTGCATGTCAGACTTTGTTGTCTGTAGTGAAGTTTTGGGTAATTGTTATGATGTTCTCCACTTAATATATTCATGGTATGTTGACCAATGAGGTCGTCTATAGTGCAGTGGCTAATACGCTTGCCTTGAGTCCCAGTGGTTATGTGTTCGAATCTCTATCGTGACGTCGATGTTTAGTTAATCGACCGAGTCTACAATGAGTCCCGGGTAATGTTTGAGGAAGTCAAGGCAGCTGGTCTGACATTAACCGCGTCATACATCGAGTGCAGCTTGATCTAAATAAATATAATATGGGGCTAGCCCCATATACTCACTATGCATGTGGATGTTGAAATGGGTTCTTTATTGCTTATGTTGACCACTGGGATGTTGGGTAGAGAGTTTAAGTGATCTTAGTGTTGACCAAAGGGATGTTGGGTAGAGAGTTTAAGTGATCTTAGTGTTGACCACAGGGATGTTGGGTAGAGAGTTTAAGTTATCTTAGTGTTGACCACAGGGATGTTGGGTAGAGAGTTTAAGTTATCTTAGTGTTGACCGCTGGGATGTTGGGTAGAGAGTTTAAGTGATCTTAGTGTAGACCACAGAGATGTTGGGTAGAGAGTTTAAGTGATCTTAGTGTTGACCACAGGGATGTTGGGTAGAGAGTTTAAGTTATCTTAGTGTTGACCGCTGGGATGTTGGGTAGAGAGTTTAAGTTATCTTAGTGTTGACCGCTGGGATGTTGGGTAGAGAGTTTAAGTGATCTTAGTGTTGACCACAGGGATGTTGGGTAGAGAGTTTAAGTGATCTTAGTGTTGACCACAGGGATGTTGGGTAGAGAGTTTAAGTTATCTTAGTGTTGACCACAGGGATGTTGGGTAGAGAGTTTAAGTTATCTTAGTGTTGACCGCTGGGATGTTGGGTAGAGAGTTTAAGTGATCTTAGTGTTGACCACAGGGATGTTGGGTAGAGATTTTAAGTTATCTTAGTGTTGACCACAGGGATATTGGGTAGAGAGTTTAAGTGATCTTAGTGTTGACCACAGGGATGTTGGGTAGAGAGTTTAAGTTATCTTAGTGTTGACCGCTGGGATGTTGGGTAGAGAGTTTAAGTGATCTTAGTGTTGACCACAGGGATGTTGGGTAGAGAGTTTAAGTGATCTTAGTGTTGACCACAGGGATGTTGGGTAGAGAGTTTAAGTGATCTTAGTGTTGACCACTGGGATGTTGGGTAGAGAGTTTAAGTGATCTTAGTGTTGACCACTGGGATGTTGGGTAGAGAGTTTAAGTGATCTTAGTGTTGACCACTGGGATGTTGGGTAGAGAGTTTAAGTTATCTTAGTGTTGACCACAGGGATGTTGGGTAGAGAGTTTAAGTGATCTTAGTGTTGACCACAGGGATGTTGTGTAGAGAGTTTAAGTTATCTTAGTGTTGACCGCTGGGATGTTGGGTAGAGAGTTTAAGTGATCTTAGTGTTGACCACAGGGATGTTGGGTAGAGAGTTTAAGTTATCTTAGTGTTGACCACTGGGATGTTGGGTAGAGAGTTTAAGTGATCTTAGTGTTGACCACTGGGATGTTGGGTAGAGAGTTTAAGTGATCTTAGTGTTGACCACAGGGATGTTGGGTAGAGAGTTTAAGTGATCTTAGTGTTGACCACAGGGATGTTGGGTAGAGAGTTTAAGTGATCTTAGTGTTGACCACTGGGATGTTGGGTAGAGAGTTTAAGTGATCTTAGTGTCGACCACTGGGATGTTGGGTAGAGAGTTTAAGTGATCTTAGTGTTGAAGACTGAGATGTTGGGTAGAGAGTTTAAGTTATCTTCATGTTGAACACTGGGATGTTGTGTAGAGAGTTTAAGTGATCTTAGTGTTGACCACTGGGATGTTGGGTAGAGAGTTTAAGTTATCTTCATGTTGAACACTGGGATGTTGGGTAGAGAGTTTAAGTTATCTTCATGTTGACCACTGGGATGTTGGGTAGAGAGTTTAAGTGATCTTTTTGTTGACCACTGGGATGTTGGGTAGAGAGTTTAAGTTATCTTAGTGTTGACCTCTGGGATGTTGGGTAGAGAGTTTAAGTTATCTTCATGTTGAACACTGGGATGTTGGGTAGAGAGTTTAAGTTATCTTCATGTTGACCACTGGGATGTTGGGTAGAGAGTTTAAGTGATCTTTTTGTTGACCACGGGGATGTTGGGTAGAGAGTCTAAGTGATCTTAGTGTTGACCACTGAGATGTTGGGTAGAGAGTTTAAGTGATCTTTTTGTTGACCACTGGGATGTTGGGTAGAGAGTTGAAGTGATCTTAGTGTTGACCACTGGGATGTTGGGTAGAGAGTTTAAGTTATCTTCATGTTGATAACTGGAATGTTGGGTAGAGAGTTTAAGTGATCTTAGTGTTGACCACTGGGATGTTGGGTAGATAGTTTAAGTTATCTTCATGTTGACCACTGGAATGTTGGGTAGAGAGTTTAAGTTATCTTCATGTTGACCACTGTAATGTTGGGTAGAGAGTTTAAGTGATCTTAGTGTTGACCACTGGAATGTTGGGTAGAGAGTTTAAGTTATCTTCATGTTGACCACTGGAATGTTGGGTAGAGAATTTAAGTGATCTTAGTGTTGAACACTGGGATGTTGGGTAGAGAGTTTAAGTGATCTTAGTGTTGACCACAGGGATGTTGGGTAGAGAGTTTAAGTGATCTTAGTGTTGACCACAGGGATGTTGGGTAGAGAGTTTAAGTGATCTTAGTGTTGACCACTGGGATGTTGGGTAGAGAGTTTAAGTGATCTTAGTGTTGACCACTGGGATGTTGGGTAGAGAGTTTAAGTTATCTTAGTGTTGACCACTGGGATGTTGGGTAGAGAGTTTAAGTTATCTTAGTGTTGACCACTGGGATGTTGGGTAGAGAGTTTAAGTGATCTTAGTGTTGACCACTGGGATGTTGGGTAGAGAGTTTAAGTTATCTTAGTGTTTACCACTGGGATGTTGGGTAGAGAGTTTAAGTGATCTTAGTGTTGACCACAGGGATGTTGGGTAGAAAGTTTAAGTTATCTTTATGTTGATAACTGGAATGTTGGGTAGAGAGTTTAAGTGATCTTAGTGTTGACCACTGGGATGTTGGGTAGATAGTTTAAGTTATCTTCATGTTGACCACTGGGATGTTGGGTAGAGAGTTTAAGTTATCTTCATGTTGACCACTGGGATGTTGGGTAGAGAGTTTAAGTTATCTTAGTGTTGACCAATGGGATGTTGGGTAGAGGGTTTAAGTTATCTTCATATTGACCACTGGGATGTTGGGTAGAGAGTTTAAGTTATCTTCATGTTGACCACTGGGATGTTGATTAGAGAGTTTAAGTGATTTTTTTGTTGACCACTGGGATGTTGGGTAGAGAGTTGAAGTGATCTTAGTGTTGACCACTGGGATGTTGGGTAGAAAGTTTAAGTTATCTACATGTTGATAACTGGAATGTTGGGTAGAGAGTTTAAGTGATCTTAGTGTTGACCACTGGGATGTTGGGTAGATAGTTTAAGTTATCTTCATGTTGACCACTGGAATGTTGGGTAGAGAGTTTAAGTTATCTTCATGTTGACCACTGGAATGCTGGGTAGAGAGTTTAAGTGATCTTAGTGTTGACCACTGGAATGTTGGGTAGAGAGTTTAAGTTATCTTCATGTTGACCACTGGAATGTTGGGTAGAGAATTTAAGTGATCTTAGTGTTGACCACTGGGATGTTGGGTAGAGAGTTTAAGTGATCTTAGTGTTGACCACAGGGATGTTGGGTAGAGAGTTTAAGTGATCTTAGTGTTGACCACAGGGATGTTGGGTAGAGAGTTTAAGTTATCTTAGTGTTGACCGCTGGGATGTTGGGTAGAGAGTTTAAGTGATCTTAGTGTTGACCACAGGGATGTTGGGTAGAGAGTTTAAGTGATCTTAGTGTTGACCACAGGGATGTTGGGTAGAGAGTTTAAGTGATCTTAGTGTTGACCACTGGGATGTTGGGTAGAGAGTTTAAGTGATCTTAGTGTTGACCACTGGGATGTTGGGTAGAGAGTTTAAGTGATCTTAGTGTTGACCACTGGGATGTTGGGTAGAGAGTTTAAGTTATCTTAGTGTTGACCACAGGGATGTTGGGTAGAGAGTTTAAGTGATCTTAGTGTTGACCACAGGGATGTTGTGTAGAGAGTTTAAGTTATCTTAGTGTTGACCGCTGGGATGTTGGGTAGAGAGTTTAAGTGATCTTAGTGTTGACCACAGGGATGTTGGGTAGAGAGTTTAAGTTATCTTAGTGTTGACCACTGGGATGTTGGGTAGAGAGTTTAAGTGATCTTAGTGTTGACCACTGGGATGTTGGGTAGAGAGTTTAAGTGATCTTAGTGTTGACCACAGGGATGTTGGGTAGAGAGTTTAAGTGATCTTAGTGTTGACCACAGGGATGTTGGGTAGAGAGTTTAAGTGATCTTAGTGTTGACCACTGGGATGTTGGGTAGAGAGTTTAAGTGATCTTAGTGTCGACCACTGGGATGTTGGGTAGAGAGTTTAAGTGATCTTAGTGTTGAAGACTGAGATGTTGGGTAGAGAGTTTAAGTTATCTTCATGTTGAACACTGGGATGTTGTGTAGAGAGTTTAAGTGATCTTAGTGTTGACCACTGGGATGTTGGGTAGAGAGTTTAAGTTATCTTCATGTTGAACACTGGGATGTTGGGTAGAGAGTTTAAGTTATCTTCATGTTGACCACTGGGATGTTGGGTAGAGAGTTTAAGTGATCTTTTTGTTGACCACTGGGATGTTGGGTAGAGAGTTTAAGTTATCTTAGTGTTGACCTCTGGGATGTTGGGTAGAGAGTTTAAGTTATCTTCATGTTGAACACTGGGATGTTGGGTAGAGAGTTTAAGTTATCTTCATGTTGACCACTGGGATGTTGGGTAGAGAGTTTAAGTGATCTTTTTGTTGACCACGGGGATGTTGGGTAGAGAGTCTAAGTGATCTTAGTGTTGACCACTGAGATGTTGGGTAGAGAGTTTAAGTGATCTTTTTGTTGACCACTGGGATGTTGGGTAGAGAGTTGAAGTGATCTTAGTGTTGACCACTGGGATGTTGGGTAGAGAGTTTAAGTTATCTTCATGTTGATAACTGGAATGTTGGGTAGAGAGTTTAAGTGATCTTAGTGTTGACCACTGGGATGTTGGGTAGATAGTTTAAGTTATCTTCATGTTGACCACTGGAATGTTGGGTAGAGAGTTTAAGTTATCTTCATGTTGACCACTGTAATGTTGGGTAGAGAGTTTAAGTGATCTTAGTGTTGACCACTGGAATGTTGGGTAGAGAGTTTAAGTTATCTTCATGTTGACCACTGGAATGTTGGGTAGAGAATTTAAGTGATCTTAGTGTTGAACACTGGGATGTTGGGTAGAGAGTTTAAGTGATCTTAGTGTTGACCACAGGGATGTTGGGTAGAGAGTTTAAGTGATCTTAGTGTTGACCACAGGGATGTTGGGTAGAGAGTTTAAGTGATCTTAGTGTTGACCACTGGGATGTTGGGTAGAGAGTTTAAGTGATCTTAGTGTTGACCACTGGGATGTTGGGTAGAGAGTTTAAGTGATCTTAGTGTTGACCACAGGGATGTTGGGTAGAGAGTTTAAGTGATCTTAGTGTTGACCACAGGGATGTTGGGTAGAGAGTTTAAGTTATCTTAGTGTTGACCGCTGGGATGTTGGGTAGAGAGTTTAAGTGATCTTAGTGTTGACCACAGGGATGTTGGGTAGAGAGTTTAAGTGATCTTAGTGTTGACCACAGGGATGTTGGGTAGAGAGTTTAAGTGATCTTAGTGTTGACCACTGGGATGTTGGGTAGAGAGTTTAAGTGATCTTAGTGTTGACCACTGGGATGTTGGGTAGAGAGTTTAAGTGATCTTAGTGTTGACCACTGGGATGTTGGGTAGAGAGTTTAAGTTATCTTAGTGTTGACCACAGGGATGTTGGGTAGAGAGTTTAAGTGATCTTAGTGTTGACCACAGGGATGTTGTGTAGAGAGTTTAAGTTATCTTAGTGTTGACCGCTGGGATGTTGGGTAGAGAGTTTAAGTGATCTTAGTGTTGACCACAGGGATGTTGGGTAGAGAGTTTAAGTTATCTTAGTGTTGACCACTGGGATGTTGGGTAGAGAGTTTAAGTGATCTTAGTGTTGACCACTGGGATGTTGGGTAGAGAGTTTAAGTGATCTTAGTGTTGACCACAGGGATGTTGGGTAGAGAGTTTAAGTGATCTTAGTGTTGACCACAGGGATGTTGGGTAGAGAGTTTAAGTGATCTTAGTGTTGACCACTGGGATGTTGGGTAGAGAGTTTAAGTGATCTTAGTGTCGACCACTGGGATGTTGGGTAGAGAGTTTAAGTGATCTTAGTGTTGAAGACTGAGATGTTGGGTAGAGAGTTTAAGTTATCTTCATGTTGAACACTGGGATGTTGTGTAGAGAGTTTAAGTGATCTTAGTGTTGACCACTGGGATGTTGGGTAGAGAGTTTAAGTTATCTTCATGTTGAACACTGGGATGTTGGGTAGAGAGTTTAAGTTATCTTCATGTTGACCACTGGGATGTTGGGTAGAGAGTTTAAGTGATCTTTTTGTTGACCACTGGGATGTTGGGTAGAGAGTTTAAGTTATCTTAGTGTTGACCTCTGGGATGTTGGGTAGAGAGTTTAAGTTATCTTCATGTTGAACACTGGGATGTTGGGTAGAGAGTTTAAGTTATCTTCATGTTGACCACTGGGATGTTGGGTAGAGAGTTTAAGTGATCTTTTTGTTGACCACGGGGATGTTGGGTAGAGAGTCTAAGTGATCTTAGTGTTGACCACTGAGATGTTGGGTAGAGAGTTTAAGTGATCTTTTTGTTGACCACTGGGATGTTGGGTAGAGAGTTGAAGTGATCTTAGTGTTGACCACTGGGATGTTGGGTAGAGAGTTTAAGTTATCTTCATGTTGATAACTGGAATGTTGGGTAGAGAGTTTAAGTGATCTTAGTGTTGACCACTGGGATGTTGGGTAGATAGTTTAAGTTATCTTCATGTTGACCACTGGAATGTTGGGTAGAGAGTTTAAGTTATCTTCATGTTGACCACTGTAATGTTGGGTAGAGAGTTTAAGTGATCTTAGTGTTGACCACTGGAATGTTGGGTAGAGAGTTTAAGTTATCTTCATGTTGACCACTGGAATGTTGGGTAGAGAATTTAAGTGATCTTAGTGTTGAACACTGGGATGTTGGGTAGAGAGTTTAAGTGATCTTAGTGTTGACCACAGGGATGTTGGGTAGAGAGTTTAAGTGATCTTAGTGTTGACCACAGGGATGTTGGGTAGAGAGTTTAAGTGATCTTAGTGTTGACCACTGGGATGTTGGGTAGAGAGTTTAAGTGATCTTAGTGTTGACCACTGGGATGTTGGGTAGAGAGTTTAAGTTATCTTAGTGTTGACCACTGGGATGTTGGGTAGAGAGTTTAAGTTATCTTAGTGTTGACCACTGGGATGTTGGGTAGAGAGTTTAAGTGATCTTAGTGTTGACCACTGGGATGTTGGGTAGAGAGTTTAAGTTATCTTAGTGTTTACCACTGGGATGTTGGGTAGAGAGTTTAAGTGATCTTAGTGTTGACCACAGGGATGTTGGGTAGAAAGTTTAAGTTATCTTTATGTTGATAACTGGAATGTTGGGTAGAGAGTTTAAGTGATCTTAGTGTTGACCACTGGGATGTTGGGTAGATAGTTTAAGTTATCTTCATGTTGACCACTGGGATGTTGGGTAGAGAGTTTAAGTTATCTTCATGTTGACCACTGGGATGTTGGGTAGAGAGTTTAAGTTATCTTAGTGTTGACCAATGGGATGTTGGGTAGAGGGTTTAAGTTATCTTCATATTGACCACTGGGATGTTGGGTAGAGAGTTTAAGTTATCTTCATGTTGACCACTGGGATGTTGATTAGAGAGTTTAAGTGATTTTTTTGTTGACCACTGGGATGTTGGGTAGAGAGTTGAAGTGATCTTAGTGTTGACCACTGGGATGTTGGGTAGAAAGTTTAAGTTATCTACATGTTGATAACTGGAATGTTGGGTAGAGAGTTTAAGTGATCTTAGTGTTGACCACTGGGATGTTGGGTAGATAGTTTAAGTTATCTTCATGTTGACCACTGGAATGTTGGGTAGAGAGTTTAAGTTATCTTCATGTTGACCACTGGAATGCTGGGTAGAGAGTTTAAGTGATCTTAGTGTTGACCACTGGAATGTTGGGTAGAGAGTTTAAGTTATCTTCATGTTGACCACTGGAATGTTGGGTAGAGAATTTAAGTGATCTTAGTGTTGACCACTGGGATGTTGGGTAGAGAGTTTAAGTGATCTTAGTGTTGACCACAGGGATGTTGGGTAGAGAGTTTAAGTGATCTTAGTGTTGACCACAGGGATGTTGGGTAGAGAGTTTAAGTGATCTTAGTGTTGACCACTGGGATGTTGGGTAGAGAGTTTAAGTGATCTTAGTGTTGACCACTGGGATGTTGGGTAGAGAGTTTAAGTTATCTTAGTGTTGACCACTGGGATGTTGGGTAGAGAGTTTAAGTTATCTTAGTGTTGACCACTGGGATGTTGGGTAGAGAGTTTAAGTGATCTTAGTGTTGACCACTGGGATGTTGGGTAGAGAGTTTAAGTTATCTTAGTGTTGACCACTGGGATGTTGGGTAGAGAGTTTAAGTGATCTTAGTGTTGACCACTGGGATGTTGGGTAGAGAGTTTAAGTTATCTTTATGTTGATAACTGGAATGTTGGGTAGAGAGTTTAAGTGATCTTAGTGTTGACCACTGGGATGTTGGGTAGATAGTTTAAGTTATCTTCATGTTGACCACTGGGATGTTGGGTAGAGAGTTAAAGTTATCTTCATGTTGACCACTGGGATGTTGGGTAGAGAGTTTAATTTATCTTAGTGTTGACCACTGGGATGTTGGGTAGAGGGTTTAAGTTATCTTCATGTTGACCACTGGGATGTTGGGTAGAGAGTTTAAGTTATCTTCATGTTGACCACTGGGATGTTGATTAGAGAGTTTAAGTGATCTTTTTGTTGACCACTGGGATGTTGGGTAGAGAGTCTAAGTGATCTTAGTGTTGACCACTGGGATGTTGGGTAGAGAGTTTAAGTGATCTTTTTGTTGACCACTGGGATGTTGGGTAGAGAGTTTAAGTGATCTTAGTGTCGACCACTGGGATGTTGGGTAGAGAGTTTAAGTGATCTTAGTGTTGAAGACTGAGATGTTGGGTAGAGAGTTTAAGTTATCTTCATGTTGAACACTGGGATGTTGGGTAGAGAGTTTAAGTGATCTTAGTGTTGACCACTGGGATGTTGGGTAGAGAGTTTAAGTTATCTTCATGTTGATAACTGGAATGTTGGGTAGAGAGTTTACGTGATATTAGTGTTGACCACTGGGATGTTGGGTAGATAGTTTAAGTTATCTTCATGTTGACCACTGGGATGTTGGGTAGAGAGTTTAAGTTATCTTAATGTTGACCACTGGGATGTTGGGTAGAGAGTTTAAGTTATCTTAGTGTTGACCTCTGGGATGTTGGGTAGAGAGTTTAAGTTATCTTCATGTTGAACACTGGGATGTTGGGTAGAGAGTTTAAGTTATCTTCATGTTGACCACTGGGATGTTGGGTAGAGAGTTTAAGTGATCTTTTTGTTGACCACTGGGATGTTGGGTAGAAAGTTTAAGTTATCTTCATGTTGATAACTGGAATGTTGGGTAGAGAGTTTAAGTGATCTTAGTGTTGACCACTGGGATGTTGGGTAGATAGTTTAAGTTATCTTCATGTTGACCACTGGAATGTTGGGTAGAGAGTTTAAGTTATCTTCATGTTGACCACTGGAATGTTGGGTAGAGAGTTTAAGTGATCTTAGTGTTGACCACTGGAATGTTGGGTAGAGAGTTTAAGTTATCTTCATGTTGACCACTAGAATGTTGGGTAGAGAATTTAAGTGATCTTAGTGTTGACCACTGGGATGTTGGGTAGAGAGTTTAAGTGATCTTAGTGTTGACCACAGGGATGTTGGGTAGAGAGTTTAAGTGATCTTAGTGTTGACCACAGGGATGTTGGGTAGAGAGTTTAAGTGATCTTAGTGTTGACCACTGGGATGTTGGGTAGAGAGTTTAAGTGATCTTAGTGTTGACCACTGGGATGTTGGGTAGAGAGTTTAAGTTATCTTAGTGTTGACCACTGGGATGTTGGGTAGAGAGTTTAAGTTATCTTAGTGTTGACCACTGGGATGTTGGGTAGAGAGTTTAAGTGATCTTAGTGTTGACCACTGGGATGTTGGGTAGAGAGTTTAAGTTATCTTAGTGTTGACCACTGGGATGTTGGGTAGAGAGTTTAAGTGATCTTAGTGTTGACCACTGGGATGTTGGGTAGAGAGTTTAAGTTATCTTTATGTTGATAACTGGAATGTTGGGTAGAGAGTTTAAGTGATCTTAGTGTTGACCACTGGGATGTTGGGTAGATAGTTTAAGTTATCTTCATGTTGACCACTGGGATGTTGGGTAGAGAGTTAAAGTTATCTTCATGTTGACCACTGGGATGTTGGGTAGAGAGTTTAATTTATCTTAGTGTTGACCACTGGGATGTTGGGTAGAGGGTTTAAGTTATCTTCATGTTGACCACTGGGATGTTGGGTAGAGAGTTTAAGTTATCTTCATGTTGACCACTGGGATGTTGATTAGCGAGTTTAAGTGATCTTTTTGTTGACCACTGGGATGTTGGGTAGAGAGTCTAAGTGATCTTAGTGTTGACCACTGGGATGTTGGGTAGAGAGTTTAAGTGATCTTTTTGTTGACCACTGGGATGTTGGGTAGAGAGTTGAAGTGATCTTAGTGTTGACCACTGGGATGTTGGGTAGAGAGTTTAAGTTATCTTCATGTTGATAACTGGAATGTTGGGTAGAGAATTTAAGTGATCTTAGTGTTGACCACTGGGATGTTGGGTAGATAGTTTAAGTTATCTTCATGTTGACCACTGGAATGTTGGGTAGAGAGTTTAAGTTATCTTCATGTTGACCACTGGAATGTTGGGTAGAGAGTTTAAGTGATCTTAGTGTTGACCACTGGAATGTTGGGTAGAGAGTTTAAGTTATCTTCATGTTGACCACTGGGATGTTGGGTAGAGAGTTTAAGTGATCTTAGTGTTGACCACTGGGATGTTGGGTAGTAAGTTTAAGTTATCTTAGTGTTGACCACTGGGATGTTGGGTAGAGAGTTTAAGTGATCTTAGTGTTGACCACTGGGATGTTGGGTAGAGAGTTTAAGTGATCTTAGTGTTGACCACTGGGATGTTGGGTAGAGAGTTTAAGTTATCTTAGTCTTGACCACTGGGATGTTGGGTAGAGAGTTTAAGTGATCTTAGTGTTGACCACTGGGATGTTGGGTAGAGAGTTTAAGTTATCTTAGTGTTGACAACTGGGATGTTGGGTAGAAAGTTTAAGTGATCTTAGTGTTGACCACTGGGATGTTGGGTAGAGAGTTTAAGTTATCTTCATGTTGATAACTGGAATGTTGGGTAGAGAGTTTAAGTGATCTTAGTGTTGACCACTGGGATGTTGGGTAGATAGTTTAATTTATCTTCATGTTGACCACTGGGATGTTGGGTAGAGAGTTTAAGTTATCTTCATGTTGACCACTGGGATGTTGGGTAGAGAGTTTAAGTTATCTTAGTGTTGACCACTGGGATGTTGGGTAGAGAGTTTAAGTTATCTTCATGTTGACCACTGGGATGTTGGGTAGAGAGTTTAAGTTATCTTCATGTTGACCACTGGGATGTTGGGTAGAGAGTTTAAGTGATCTTAGTGTTGACCACTGGGATGTTGGGTAGAGAGTTTAAGTTATCTTAGTGTTGACCACTGGGATGTTGGGTAGAGAGTTTAAGTTATCTTAGTGTTGACCACTAGGATGATGGGTAGAGAGTTTAAGTGATCTTAGTTTTGACCACTGGGATGTTGGGTAGAGAGTTTAAGTTATCTTAGTGTTGACCACTGGGATGTTGGGTAGAGAGTTTAAGTGATCTTAGTGTTGACCACTGGGATGTTGGGTAGAGAGTTTAAGTTATCTTTATGTTGATAACTGGAATGTTGGGTAGAGAGTTTAAGTGATCTTAGTGTTGACCACTGGGATGTTGGGTAGATAGTTTAAGTTATCTTCATGTTGACCACTGGGATGTTGGGTAGAGAGTTAAAGTTATCTTCATGTTGACCACTGGGATGTTGGGTAGAGAGTTTAAGTTATCTTAGTGTTGACCACTGGGATGTTGGGTAGAGGGTTTAAGTTATCTTCATGTTGACCACTGGGATGTTGGGTAGAGAGTTTAAGTTATCTTCATGTTGACCACTGGGATGTTGATTAGAGAGTTTAAGTGATCTTTTTGTTGACCACTGGGATGTTGGGTAGAGAGTCTAAGTGATCTTAGTGTTGACCACTGGGATGTTGGGTAGAGAGTTTAAGTGATCTTTTTGTTGACCACTGGGATGTTGGGTAGAGAGTTGAAGTGATCTTAGTGTTGACCACTGGGATGTTGGGTAGAGAGTTTAAGTTATCTTCATGTTGATAACTGGAATGTTGGGTAGAGAATTTAAGTGATCTTAGTGTTGACCACTGGGATGTTGGGTAGATAGTTTAAGTTATCTTCATGTTGACCACTGGAATGTTGGGTAGAGAGTTTAAGTTATCTTCATGTTGACCACTGGAATGTTGGGTAGACAGTTTAAGTGATCTTAGTGTTGACCACTGGAATGTTGGGTAGAGAGTTTAAGTTATCTTCATGTTGACCACTGGGATGTTGGGTAGAGAGTTTAAGTGATCTTAGTGTTGACCACTGGGATGTTGGGTAGAGAGTTTAAGTTATCTTAGTGTTGACCACTGGGATGTTGGGTAGAGAGTTTAAGTGATCTTAGTGTTGACCACTGGGATGTTGGGTAGAGAGTTTAAGTGATCTTAGTGTTGACCACTGGGATGTTGGGTAGAGAGTTTAAGTTATCTTAGTCTTGACCACTGGGATGTTGGGTAGAGAGTTTAAGTGATCTTAGTGTTGACCACTGGGATGTTGGGTAGAGAGTTTAAGTTATCTTAGTGTTGACCACTGGGATGTTGGGTAGAGAGTTTAAGTTATCTTCATGTTGATAACTGGAATGTTGGGTAGAGAGTTTAAGTGATCTTAGTGTTGACCACTGGGATGTTGGGTAGATAGTTTAATTTATCTTCATGTTGACCACTGGGATGTTGGGTAGAGAGTTTAAGTTATCTTCATGTTGACCACTGGGATGTTGGGAAGAGAGTTTAAGTTATCTTAGTGTTGACCAGTGGGATGTTGGGTAGAGAGTTTAAGTTATCTTCATGTTGACCACTGGGATGTTGGGTAGAGAGTTTAAGTTATCTTCATGTTGACCACTGGGATGTTGGGTAGAGAGTTTAAGTGATCTTAGTGTTGACCACTGGGATGTTGGGTAGAGAGTTTAAGTGATCTTAGTGTTGACCACTGGGATGTTGGGTAGAGAGTTTAAGTTATCTTAGTCTTGACCACTGGGATGTTGGGTAGAGAGTTTAAGTGATCTTAGTGTTGACCACTGGGATGTTGGGTAGAGAGTTTAAGTTATCTTCATGTTGATAACTGGAATGTTGGGTAGAGAGTTTAAGTGATCTTAGTGTTGACCACTGGGATGTTGGGTAGATAGTTTAATTTATCTTCATGTTGACCACTGGGATGTTGGGTAGAGAGTTTAAGTTATCTTCATGTTGACCACTGGGATGTTGGGTAGAGAGTTTAAGTGATCTTAGTGTTGACCACTGGGATGTTGGGTAGAGAGTTTAAGTTATCTTAGTGTTGACCACTGGGATGTTGGGTAGAGAGTTTAAGTGATCTTAGTGTTGACCACTGGGATGTTGGGTAGAGAGTTTAAGTGATCTTAGTGTTGACCACTGGGATGTTGGGTAGAGAGTTTAAGTTATCTTAGTGTTGACCACTGGGATGTTGGGTAGAGAGTTTAAGTGATCTTAGTGTTGACCACTGGGATGTTGGGTAGAGAGTTTAAGTTATCTTCATGTTGATAACTGGAATGTTGGGTAGAGAGTTTAAGTGATCTTAGTGTTGACCACTGGGATGTTGGGTAGATAGTTTAATTTATCTTCATGTTGACCACTGGGATGTTGGGTAGAGAGTTTAAGTTATCTTCATGTTGACCACTGGGATGTTGGGTAGAGAGTTTAAGTTATCTTAGTGTTGACCACTGGGATGTTGGGTAGAGAGTTTAAGTTATCTTCATGTTGACCACTGGGGTGTTGGGTAGAGAGTTTAAGTTATCTTCATGTTGACCACTGGGATGTTGGGTAGAGAGTTTAAGTGATCTTTTTGTTGACCACTGGGATGTTGGGTAGAGAGTCTAAGTGATCTTAGTGTTGACCACTGGGATGTTGGGTAGAGAGTTTAAGTGATCTTTTTGTTGACCACTGGGATGTTGGGTAGAGAGTTTAAGTTATCTTTATGTTGATAACTGGAATGTTGGGTAGAGAGTTTAAGTGATCTTAGTGTTGACCACTGGGATGTTGGGTAGATAGTTTAAGTTATCTTCATGTTGACCACTGGGATGTTGGGTAAAGAGTTAAAGTTATCTTCATGTTGACCACTGGGATGTTGGGTAGAGAGTTTAAGTTATCTTAGTGTTGACCACTGGGATGTTGGGTAGAGGGTTTAAGTTATCTTCATGTTGACCACTGGGATGTTGGGTAGAGAGTTTAAGTTATCTTCATGTTGACCACTGGGATGTTGATTAGAGAGTTTAAGTGATCTTTTTGTTGACCACTGGGATGTTGGGTAGAGAGTCTAAGTGATCTTAGTGTTGACCACTGGGATGTTGGGTAGAGAGTTTAAGTGATCTTTTTGTTGACCACTGGGATGTTGGGTAGAGAGTTGAAGTGATCTTAGTGTTGACCACTGGGATGTTGGGTAGAGAGTTTAAGTTATCTTCATGTTGATAACTGGAATGTTGGGTAGAGAATTTAAGTGATCTTAGTGTTGACCACTGGGATGTTGGGTAGATAGTTTAAGTTATCTTCATGTTGACCACTGGAATGTTGGGTAGAGAGTTTAAGTTATCTTCATGTTGACCACTGGAATGTTGGGTAGAGAGTTTAAGTGATCTTAGTGTTGACCACTGGAATGTTGGGTAGAGAGTTTAAGTTATCTTCATGTTGACCACTGGGATGTTGGGTAGAGAGTTTAAGTGATCTTAGTGTTGACCACTGGGATGTTGGGTAGAGAGTTTAAGTTATCTTAGTGTTGACCACTGGGATGTTGGGTAGAGAGTTTAAGTGATCTTAGTGTTGACCACTGGGATGTTGGGTAGAGAGTTTAAGTGATCTTAGTGTTGACCACTGGGATGTTGGGTAGAGAGTTTAAGTTATCTTAGTCTTGACCACTGGGATGTTGGGTAGAGAGTTTAAGTGATCTTAGTGTTGACCACTGGGATGTTGGGTAGAGAGTTTAAGTTATCTTAGTGTTGACCACTGGGATGTTGGGTAGAGAGTTTAAGTGATCTTAGTGTTGACCACTGGGATGTTGGGTAGAGAGTTTAAGTTATCTTCATGTTGATAACTGGAATGTTGGGTAGAGAGTTTAAGTGATCTTAGTGTTGACCACTGGGATGTTGGGTAGATAGTTTAATTTATCTTCATGTTGACCACTGGGATGTTGGGTAGAGAGTTTAAGTTATCTTCATGTTGACCACTGGGATGTTGGGTAGAGAGTTTAAGTTATCTTAGTGTTGACCACTGGGATGTTGGGTAGAGAGTTTAAGTTATCTTCATGTTGACCACTGGGATGTTGGGTAGAGAGTTTAAGTTATCTTCATGTTGACCACTGGGATGTTGGGTAGAGAGTTTAAGTGATCTTTTTGTTGACCACTGGGATGTTGGGTAGAGAGTCTAAGTGATCTTAGTGTTGACCACTGGGATGTTGGGTAGAGAGTTTAAGTGATCTTTTTGTTGACCACTGGGATGTTGGGTAGAGAGTTGAAGTGATCTTAGTGTTGACCACTGGGATGTTGGGTAGAGAGTTTAAGTGATCTTAGTGTTGACCACTGGAATGTTGGGTAGAGAGTTTAAGTTATCTTCATGTTGACCACTGGAATGTTGGGTAAAGAGTTTAAGTTATCTTCATGTTGACCACTGGGATGTTGGGTAGAGAGTTTAAGTGATCTTAGTGTTGACCACTGGGATGTTGGGTAGAGAGTTTAAGTTATCTTAGTGTTGACCACTGGGATGTTGGGTAGAGAGTTTAAGTGATCTTAGTGTTGACCACTGGGATGTTGGGTAGAGAGTTTAAGTGATCTTAGTGTTGACCACTGGGATGTTGGGTAGAGAGTTTAAGTTATCTTAGTCTTGACCACTGGGATGTTGGGTAGAGAGTTTAAGTGATCTTAGTGTTGACCACTGGGATGTTGGGTAGAGAGTTTAAGTTATCTTCATGTTGATAACTGGAATGTTGGGTAGAGAGTTTAAGTGATCTTAGTGTTGACCACTGGGATGTTGGGTAGATAGTTTAATTTATCTTCATGTTGACCACTGGGATGTTGGGTAGAGAGTTTAAGTTATCTTCATGTTGACCACTGGGATGTTGGGTAGAGAGTTTAAGTGATCTTAGTGTTGACCACTGGGATGTTGGGTAGAGAGTTTAAGTTATCTTAGTGTTGACCACTGGGATGTTGGGTAGAGAGTTTAAGTGATCTTAGTGTTGACCACTGGGATGTTGGGTAGAGAGTTTAAGTGATCTTAGTGTTGACCACTGGGATGTTGGGTAGAGAGTTTAAGTTATCTTAGTGTTGACCACTGGGATGTTGGGTAGAGAGTTTAAGTGATCTTAGTGTTGACCACTGGGATGTTGGGTAGAGAGTTTAAGTTATCTTCATGTTGATAACTGGAATGTTGGGTAGAGAGTTTAAGTGATCTTAGTGTTGACCACTGGGATGTTGGGTAGATAGTTTAATTTATCTTCATGTTGACCACTGGGATGTTGGGTAGAGAGTTTAAGTTATCTTCATGTTGACCACTGGGATGTTGGGTAGAGAGTTTAAGTTATCTTAGTGTTGACCACTGGGATGTTGGGTAGAGAGTTTAAGTTATCTTCATGTTGACCACTGGGGTGTTGGGTAGAGAGTTTAAGTTATCTTCATGTTGACCACTGGGATGTTGGGTAGAGAGTTTAAGTGATCTTTTTGTTGACCACTGGGATGTTGGGTAGAGAGTCTAAGTGATCTTAGTGTTGACCACTGGGATGTTGGGTAGAGAGTTTAAGTGATCTTTTTGTTGACCACTGGGATGTTGGGTAGAGAGTTGAATTGATCTTAGTGTTGACCACTGGGATGTTGGGTAGAGAGTTTAAGTGATCTTAGTGTTGACCACTGGAATGTTGGGTAGAGAGTTTAAGTTATCTTCATGTTGACCACTGGAATGTTGGGTAGAGAATTTACGTTATCTTCATGTTGACCACTGGAATAGTGGGTAGAGAGTTTAAGTTATCTTCATGTTGACCACTGGGATGTTGGGTAGAGAGTTTAAGTTATCTTCATGTTGACCACTGGGATGTTGCGTAGAGAGTTTAAGTTATCTTAGTGTTGACCACTGGGATGTTGGGTAGAGAGTTGAAGTGATCTTAGTGTTGACCACTGGGATGTTGGGTAGAGAGTTTAAGTTATCTTCATGTTGACCACTGGGATGTTGGGTAGAGAGTTTAAGTTATCTTTATGTTGACCACTGGAATGTTGGGTAGAGAGTTTAAGTTATCTTCATGTTGACCACTGGGATGTTGGGTAGAGAGTTTAAGTGATCTTAGTGTTGACCACTGGAATGTTGGGTAGAGAGTTTAAGTTATCTTCATGTTGACCACTGGGATGTTGGGTAGAGAGTTTAAGTGATCTTAGTGTTGACCACTGGGATGTTGGGTAGAGAGTTTAAGTGATCTTAGTGTTGACCACTGGGATGTTGGGTAGAGAGTTTAAGTGATCTTAGTGTTGACCACTGGGATGTTGGGTAGAGAGTTTACGTGGTCTTAGTGTTGACCACTGGGATGTTGGGTAGAGAGTTTAAGTGATCTTAGTGTTGACCACTGGGATGTTGGGTAGAGAGTTTAAGTTATCTTAGTCTTGACCACTGGGATGTTGGGTAGAGAGTTTAAGTGATCTTAGTGTTGACCACTGGGATGTTGGGTAGAGAGTTTAAGTTATCTTAGTGTTGACCACTGGGATGTTGGGTAGAGAGTTTAAGTGATCTTAGTGTTGACCACTGGGATGTTGGGTAGAGAGTTTAAGTTATCTTCATGTTGACCACTGGGATGTTGGGTAGAGAGTTTAAGTTATCTTAGTGTTGACCACTGGGATGTTGGGTAGAGAGTTTAAGTTATCTTCATGTTGACCACTGGGACGTTGGGTAGAGAGTTTAAGTTATCTTCATGTTGACCACTGGGATGTTGGGTAGAGAGTTTAAGTGATCTTTTTGTTGACCACTGGGATGTTGGGTAGAGAGTCTAAGTGATCTTAGTGTTGACCACTGGGATGTTGGGTAGAGAGTTTAAGTGATCTTTTTGTTGACCACTGGGATGTTGGGTAGAGAGTTGAATTGATCTTAGTGTTGACCACTGGGATGTTGGGTAGAGAGTTTAATTTATCTTCATGTTGACCACTGGAATGTTGGGTAGAGAGTTTAAGTTATCTTCATGTTGACCACTGGAATGTTGGGTAGAGAATTTACGTTATCTTCATGTTGACCACTGGAATGGTGGGTAGAGAGTTTAAGTTATCTTCATGTTGACCACTGGGATGTTGGGTAGAGAGTTTAAGTTATCTTCATGTTGACCACTGGGATGTTGCGTAGAGAGTTTAAGTTATCTTAGTGTTGACCACTGGGATGTTGGGTAGAGAGTTTAAGTGATCTTAGTGTTGACCACTGGGATGTTGGGTAGAGAGTTTAAGTTATCTTAGTGTTGACCACTGGGATGTTGGGTAGAGAGTTTAAGTGATCTTAGTGTTGACCACTGGGATGTTGGGTAGAGAGTTTAAGTGATCTTAGTGTTGACCACTGGGATGTTGGGTAGAGAGTTTAAGTTATCTTAGTCTTGACCACTGGGATGTTGGGTAGAGAGTTTAAGTGATCTTAGTGTTGACCACTGGGATGTTGGGTAGAGAGTTTAAGTTATCTTAGTGTTGACCACTGGGATGTTGGGTAGAGAGTTTAAGTGATCTTAGTGTTGACCACTGGGATGTTGGGTAGAGAGTTTAAGTTATCTTCATGTTGATAACTGGAATGTTGGGTAGAGAGTTTAAGTGATCTTAGTGTTGACCACTGGGATGTTGGGTAGATAGTTTAATTTATCTTCATGTTGACCACTGGGATGTTGGGTAGAGAGTTTAAGTTATCTTCATGTTGACCACTGGGATGTTGGGTAGAGAGTTTAAGTTATCTTAGTGTTGACCACTGGGATGTTGGGTAGAGAGTTTAAGTTATCTTCATGTTGACCACTGGGATGTTGGGTAGAGAGTTTAAGTTATCTTCATGTTGACCACTGGGATGTTGGGTAGAGAGTTTAAGTGATCTTTTTGTTGACCACTGGGATGTTGGGTAGAGAGTCTAAGTGATCTTAGTGTTGACCACTGGGATGTTGGGTAGAGAGTTTAAGTGATCTTTTTGTTGACCACTGGGATGTTGGGTAGAGAGTTGAAGTGATCTTAGTGTTGACCACTGGGATGTTGGGTAGAGAGTTTAAGTGATCTTAGTGTTGACCACTGGAATGTTGGGTAGAGAGTTTAAGTTATCTTCATGTTGACCACTGGAATGTTGGGTAAAGAGTTTAAGTTATCTTCATGTTGACCACTGGGATGTTGGGTAGAGAGTTTAAGTGATCTTAGTGTTGACCACTGGGATGTTGGGTAGAGAGTTTAAGTTATCTTAGTGTTGACCACTGGGATGTTGGGTAGAGAGTTTAAGTGATCTTAGTGTTGACCACTGGGATGTTGGGTAGAGAGTTTAAGTGATCTTAGTGTTGACCACTGGGATGTTGGGTAGAGAGTTTAAGTTATCTTAGTCTTGACCACTGGGATGTTGGGTAGAGAGTTTAAGTGATCTTAGTGTTGACCACTGGGATGTTGGGTAGAGAGTTTAAGTTATCTTCATGTTGATAACTGGAATGTTGGGTAGAGAGTTTAAGTGATCTTAGTGTTGACCACTGGGATGTTGGGTAGATAGTTTAATTTATCTTCATGTTGACCACTGGGATGTTGGGTAGAGAGTTTAAGTTATCTTCATGTTGACCACTGGGATGTTGGGTAGAGAGTTTAAGTGATCTTAGTGTTGACCACTGGGATGTTGGGTAGAGAGTTTAAGTTATCTTAGTGTTGACCACTGGGATGTTGGGTAGAGAGTTTAAGTGATCTTAGTGTTGACCACTGGGATGTTGGGTAGAGAGTTTAAGTGATCTTAGTGTTGACCACTGGGATGTTGGGTAGAGAGTTTAAGTTATCTTAGTGTTGACCACTGGGATGTTGGGTAGAGAGTTTAAGTGATCTTAGTGTTGACCACTGGGATGTTGGGTAGAGAGTTTAAGTTATCTTCATGTTGATAACTGGAATGTTGGGTAGAGAGTTTAAGTGATCTTAGTGTTGACCACTGGGATGTTGGGTAGATAGTTTAATTTATCTTCATGTTGACCACTGGGATGTTGGGTAGAGAGTTTAAGTTATCTTCATGTTGACCACTGGGATGTTGGGTAGAGAGTTTAAGTTATCTTAGTGTTGACCACTGGGATGTTGGGTAGAGAGTTTAAGTTATCTTCATGTTGACCACTGGGGTGTTGGGTAGAGAGTTTAAGTTATCTTCATGTTGACCACTGGGATGTTGGTTAGAGAGTTTAAGTGATCTTTTTGTTGACCACTGGGATGTTGGGTAGAGAGTCTAAGTGATCTTAGTGTTGACCACTGGGATGTTGGGTAGAGAGTTTAAGTGATCTTTTTGTTGACCACTGGGATGTTGGGTAGAGAGTTGAATTGATCTTAGTGTTGACCACTGGGATGTTGGGTAGAGAGTTTAAGTGATCTTAGTGTTGACCACTGGAATGTTGGGTAGAGAGTTTAAGTTATCTTCATGTTGACCACTGGAATGTTGGGTAGAGAATTTACGTTATCTTCATGTTGACCACTGGAATGGTGGGTAGAGAGTTTAAGTTATCTTCATGTTGACCACTGGGATGTTGGGTAGAGAGTTTAAGTTATCTTCATGTTGACCACTGGGATGTTGCGTAGAGAGTTTAAGTTATCTTAGTGTTGACCACTGGGATGTTGGGTAGAGAGTTGAAGTGATCTTAGTGTTGACCACTGGGATGTTGGGTAGAGAGTTTAAGTTATCTTCATGTTGACCACTGGGATGTTGGGTAGAGAGTTTAAGTTATCTTTATGTTGACCACTGGAATGTTGGGTAGAGAGTTTAAGTTATCTTCATGTTGACCACTGGGATGTTGGGTAGAGAGTTTAAGTGATCTTAGTGTTGACCACTGGAATGTTGGGTAGAGAGTTTAAGTTATCTTCATGTTGACCACTGGGATGTTGGGTAGAGAGTTTAAGTGATCTTAGTGTTGACCACTGGGATGTTGGGTAGAGAGTTTAAGTGATCTTAGTGTTGACCACTGGGATGTTGGGTAGAGAGTTTAAGTGATCTTAGTGTTGACCACTGGGATGTTGGGTAGAGAGTTTAAGTGATCTTAGTGTTGACCACTGGGATGTTGGGTAGAGAGTTTAAGTGATCTTAGTGTTGACCACTGGGATGTTGGGTAGAGAGTTTAAGTTATCTTAGTCTTGACCACTGGGATGTTGGGTAGAGAGTTTAAGTGATCTTAGTGTTGACCACTGGGATGTTGGGTAGAGAGTTTAAGTTATCTTAGTGTTGACCACTGGGATGTTGGGTAGAGAGTTTAAGTGATCTTAGTGTTGACCACTGGGATGTTGGGTAGAGAGTTTAAGTTATCTTCATGTTGACCACTGGGATGTTGGGTAGAGAGTTTAAGTTATCTTAGTGTTGACCACTGGGATGTTGGGTAGAGAGTTTAAGTTATCTTCATGTTGACCACTGGGACGTTGGGTAGAGAGTTTAAGTTATCTTCATGTTGACCACTGGGATGTTGGGTAGAGAGTTTAAGTGATCTTTTTGTTGACCACTGGGATGTTGGGTAGAGAGTCTAAGTGATCTTAGTGTTGACCACTGGGATGTTGGGTAGAGAGTTTAAGTGATCTTTTTGTTGACCACTGGGATGTTGGGTAGAGAGTTGAATTGATCTTAGTGTTGACCACTGGGATGTTGGGTAGAGAGTTTAATTTATCTTCATGTTGACCACTGGAATGTTGGGTAGAGAGTTTAAGTTATCTTCATGTTGACCACTGGAATGTTGGGTAGAGAATTTACGTTATCTTCATGTTGACCACTGGAATGGTGGGTAGAGAGTTTAAGTTATCTTCATGTTGACCACTGGGATGTTGGGTAGAGAGTTTAAGTTATCTTCATGTTGACCACTGGGATGTTGCGTAGAGAGTTTAAGTTATCTTAGTGTTGACCACTGGGATGTTGGGTAGAGAGTTGAAGTGATCTTAGTGTTGACCACTGGGATGTTGGGTAGAGAGTTTAAGTTATCTTCATGTTGACCACTGGGATGTTGGGTAGAGAGTTTAAGTTATCTTCATGTTGACCACTGGAATGTTGGGTAGAGAGTTTAAGTTATCTTCATGTTGACCACTGGGATGTTGGGTAGAGAGTTTAAGTGATCTTAGTGTTGACCACTGGAATGTTGGGTAGAGAGTTTAAGTTATCTTCATGTTGACCACTGGGATGTTGGGTAGAGAGTTTAAGTGATCTTAGTGTTGACCACTGGGATGTTGGGTAGAGAGTTTAAGTGATCTTAGTGTTGACCACTGGGATGTTGGGTAGAGAGTTTAAGTGATCTTAGTGTTGACCACTGGGATGTTGGGTAGAGAGTTTAAGTGATCTTAGTGTTGACCACTGGGATGTTGGGTAGAGAGTTTAAGTGATCTTAGTGTTGACCACTGGAATGTTGGGTAGAGAGTTTAAGTTATCTTAGTCTTGACCACTGGGATGTTGGGTAGAGAGTTTAAGTGATCTTAGTGTTGACCACTGGGATGTTGGGTAGAGAGTTTAAGTTATCTTCATGTTGATAACTGGAATGTTGGGTAGAGAGTTTAAGTGATCTTAGTGTTGACCACTGGGATGTTGGGTAGATAGTTTAAGTTATCTTCATGTTGACCACTGGGATTTTGGGTAGAGAGTTTAAGTTATCTTCATGTTGACCACTGGGATGTTGGGTAGAGAGTTTAAGTTATCTTAGTGTTGACCACTGGGATGTTGGGTAGAGCGTTTAAGTTATCTTCATGTTGACCACTGGGATGTTGGGTAGATAGTTTAAGTTATCTTCATGTTGACCACTGGGATGTTAGGTAGAGAGTTTAAGTGATCTTTTTGTTGACCACTGGGATGTTGGGTAGAGAGTTTAAGTGATCTTAGTGTTGACCACTGGGATGTTGGGTAGAGAGTTTAAGTGATCTTAGTGTTGACCACTGGGATGTTGGGTAGAGAGTTTAAGTGATCTTAGTGTTGACCACTGGGATGTTGGGTAGAGAGTTTAAGTGATCTTAGTGTTGACCACTGGGATGTTGGGTAGAGAGTTTAAGTTATCTTAGTCTTGACCACTGGGATGTTGGGTAGAGAGTTTAAGTGATCTTAGTGTTGACCACTGGGATGGTGGGTAGAGAGTTTAAGTTATCTTAGTGTTGACCACTGGGATGTTGGGTAGAGAGTTTAAGTGATCTTAGTGTTGACCACTGGGATGTTGGGTAGAGAGTTTAAGTTATCTTCATGTTGACCACTGGGATGTTGGGTAGAGAGTTTAAGTTATCTTAGTGTTGACCACTGGGATGTTGGGTAGAGAGTTTAAGTTATCTTCATGTTGACCACTGGGACGTTGGGTAGAGAGTTTAAGTTATCTTCATGTTGACCACTGGGATGTTGGGTAGAGAGTTTAAGTGATCTTTTTGTTGACCACTGGGATGTTGGGTAGAGAGTCTAAGTGATCTTAGTGTTGACCACTGGGATGTTGGGTAGAGAGTTTAAGTGATCTTTTTGTTGACCACTGGGATGTTGGGTAGAGAGTTGAATTGATCTTAGTGTTGACCACTGGGATGTTGGGTAGAGAGTTTAATTTATCTTCATGTTGACCACTGGAATGTTGGGTAGAGAGTTTAAGTTATCTTCATGTTGACCACTGGAATGTTGGGTAGAGAATTTACGTTATCTTCATGTTGACCACTGGAATGGTGGGTAGAGAGTTTAAGTTATCTTCATGTTGACCACTGGGATGTTGGGTAGAGAGTTTAAGTTATCTTCATGTTGACCACTGGGATGTTGCGTAGAGAGTTTAAGTTATCTTAGTGTTGACCACTGGGATGTTGGGTAGAGAGTTGAAGTGATCTTAGTGTTGACCACTGGGATGTTGGGTAGAGAGTTTAAGTTATCTTCATGTTGACCACTGGGATGTTGGGTAGAGAGTTTAAGTTATCTTCATGTTGACCACTGGAATGTTGGGTAGAGAGTTTAAGTTATCTTCATGTTGACCACTGGGATGTTGGGTAGAGAGTTTAAGTGATCTTAGTGTTGACCACTGGAATGTTGGGTAGAGAGTTTAAGTTATCTTCATGTTGACCACTGGGATGTTGGGTAGAGAGTTTAAGTGATCTTAGTGTTGACCACTGGGATGTTGGGTAGAGAGTTTAAGTGATCTTAGTGTTGACCACTGGGATGTTGGGTAGAGAGTTTAAGTGATCTTAGTGTTGACCACTGGGATGTTGGGTAGAGAGTTTAAGTGATCTTAGTGTTGACCACTGGGATGTTGGGTAGAGAGTTTAAGTGATCTTAGTGTTGACCACTGGAATGTTGGGTAGAGAGTTTAAGTTATCTTAGTCTTGACCACTGGGATGTTGGGTAGAGAGTTTAAGTGATCTTAGTGTTGACCACTGGGATGTTGGGTAGAGAGTTTAAGTTATCTTCATGTTGATAACTGGAATGTTGGGTAGAGAGTTTAAGTGATCTTAGTGTTGACCACTGGGATGTTGGGTAGATAGTTTAAGTTATCTTCATGTTGACCACTGGGATTTTGGGTAGAGAGTTTAAGTTATCTTCATGTTGACCACTGGGATGTTGGGTAGAGAGTTTAAGTTATCTTAGTGTTGACCACTGGGATGTTGGGTAGAGCGTTTAAGTTATCTTCATGTTGACCACTGGGATGTTGGGTAGATAGTTTAAGTTATCTTCATGTTGACCACTGGGATGTTAGGTAGAGAGTTTAAGTGATCTTTTTGTTGACCACTGGGATGTTGGGTAGAGAGTCTAAGTGATCTTAGTGTTGACCACTGGGATGTTGGGTAGAGAGTTTAAGTGATCTTTTTGTTGACCACTGGGATGTTGGGTGGAGAGTTGAAGTGATCTTAGTGTTGACCACTGGGATGTTGGGTAGAGAGTTTAAGTGATCTTAGTGTTGACCACTGGGATGTTGGGTAGAGAGTTTAAGTTATCTTCATGGTGACCACTGAAATGTTGGGTAGAGAATTTACGTTATCTTCATGTTGACCACTGGAATGGTGGGTAGAGAGTTTAAGTTATCTTCATGTTGACCACTGGGATGTTGGGTAGAGAGTTTAAGTTATCTTCATGTTGACCACTGGGATGTTGGGTAGAGAGTTTAAGTTATCTTAGTGTTGACCACTGGGATGTTGGGTAGAGAGTTGAAGTGATCTTAGTGTTGACCACTGGGATGTTGGGTAGAGAGTTTAAGTTATCTTCATGTTGACCACTGGGATGTTGGGTAGAGAGTTTAAGTTATCTTCATGTTGACCACTGGAATGTTGGGAAGAGAGTTTAAGTTATCTTCATGTTGACCACTGGGATGTTGGGTAGAGAGTTTAAGTGATCTTAGTGTTGACCACTTGAATGTTGGGTAGAGAGTTTAAGTTATCTTCATGTTGACCACTGGGATGTTGGGTAGAGAGTTTAAGTGATCTTAGTGTTGACCACTGGGATGTTGGGTAGAGAGTTTAAGTGATCTTAGTGTTGACCACTGGGATGTTGGGTAGAGAGTTTAAGTGATCTTAGTGTTGACCACTGGGATGTTGGGTAGAGAGTTTAAGTGATCTTAATGTTGACCACTGGGATGTTGGGTAGAGAGTTTAAGTGATCTTAGTGTTGACCACTGGGATGTTGGGTACAGAGTTTAAGTTATCTTAGTGTTGACTACTGGTATGTTGGGTAGAGAGTTTAAGTGATCTTAGTGTTGACCTCTGGGATGTTGGGTAGAGAGTTTAAGTGATCTTAGTGTTGACCACTGGGATGTTAGGTAGAGAGTTTAAGTGATCTTAGTGTTGACCACTGGGATGTTGGGTAGAGAGTTTAAGTGATCTTAGTGTTGACCACTGGGATGTTGGGTAGAGAGTTTAAGTTATCTTCATGTTGACCACTGGAATGTTGGGTAGAGAATTTAAGTTATCTTCATGTTGACCACTGGAATGTTGGGTAGAGAGTTTAAGTTATCTTCATGTTGACCACTGGGATGTTGGGTAGAGAGTTTAAGTGATCTTAGTGTTGACCACTGGGATGTTGGGTAGAGAGTTTAAGTGATCTTAGTGTTGACCACTGGAATGTTGGGTAGAGAGTTTAAGTTATCTTCATGTTGACCACTGGAATGTTGGGTAGAGAGTTTAAGTGATCTTTTTGTTGACCACTGGGATGTTGGTTAGGAAAAGAAATGAGAAAGTCCTACAGGAAACAACTGACAAACTTAAACTTATTTTTAAAATGTAGACATTGACAGTCAAGAGGTTGTTGTTTTTTTTTTTAAATATAGACATTGATATTCAAGGTTCATAGAAAAAATGGACATAGACAGTCAAGAAATTTAGAAGTTTGGACATAGTCTAGAATTGTTGGCCACGTTAACAGAAATAAGTTATAGAACTTGGTAACTACAAGCGGACTTGATGGGGAAAGGTCAAGTGGAAAGCAACAAACTGAACATCTGTATGGCTTGGCCACATGGCACACTCAGGACACGAACACACACCTGACCACTGTTCGTCTGATCTTGTGAGATGACGGCCAGGGGACTATATGTTCGAAAACACATTAAGGCGAGGTTTTTAAAATTGCAATGTGCACATATAATGAAATCTACAAACAATTAGCCAGGGATCCTGGTTGATGGTCATAATATTAATAACTTACGTTATGCTGATGGCACTGTCTTGATTGCAACACGTCAGAAGGAACTACTGGAAATGATAAGTGCAGTGGTTGTAGAAAGTGAAAACAATGGGTCTTGGCTTAAATAATAGAAAGACGGGAGTCATTGTGAAATTTAAAAAAAGAACATATTGTGCCAAAATGTGCAATTAAAGTAGCTGACGTTATTGTGGGGCAAGTGCAGAAATACATTCAGATATCTAGTCACATGGAATGTAAATGAACAAATTAAGAAGAAATTAGAAGCAACAGAGATGTGGTTCCTGAGACGAATGTTGCGAATTCCTTGGACTGCCAGGGTAAGTAACAACGACTGCCTGAGACATTGAAACTAGAACATTATATACAACAATAAGCAAGAGACAAACAGCTTTCTTTGGTTATGTGATGAGAATAGAGGCATTGGAGAACACTGTGGCAACTGGAAAGATCGAGGGGAAGAGAAGCAGAGGCAGACCAAGAGAAATGATGCTGGATGGATTGAGACGGTGGCATGGAGGAATACCTTCAGCAAAGTTGACCCAGAACACCAAAGACCGAGATCTGTGGAGAGCCATGAACGCCTACTCCAGCTGGCAGGGAACTTGATGATGATGAGCCACATGGATAACATCAAATGGAAGATGCATGAGAGATAAAAAAAAAAAAACAGAATAGGACAATCAAAAACTACATTCTATCAAGTGAAGAACATTTGATGCAAAAGCTCATGTCATTGGACAGAAAAATACTGCTTGCATGTTACATAGATCCAATTGTAACTTACGGCCGCCAATCCTGGACAATTAGTAAACAGGTGGGAAAATGTGTGTATTCTAGTAAACTGCTCATTGATGCCACACGATTCGTGAGTATTGTTGCATGTATGTTTAATGTTGATGTGTTGTTACATTGTTGAAGAATAATACAGCATGCGGTCCCGCTGTTAATCCAGTTGTCTGTCAGAAGTACTTTGAAGAAAGTGGACCTTCACAACGGTTACTGTGCTGTAATCTAGTGACTGATGCTACGATCATGTATTTAATGGTAAAATGGCATTCTCAAACTCACAGTAATCGCCTCTACATAATTTTGTCTGGTAATTGCGACCATTTAATATAGAGATGTTGCTTTGGGCAACGATGCCAGCTTGTTTTGTTTCTTGCTGGTGTGTCTCCCTCCGTCTCTTCTATCATGCATCTTTGCAATGTTCACGATAATTTCCAGTTTATCACTTCTCATGACATGTTAAAAGAATGTGGATTATATATCTTTTATACAAGTGGTCAGTTATCCTCCTGATCTGGTTTGTCTCTTCATTAGGTCTTCATTGTGTCTTCATTAGGTCTTCATTAAGTCTTCATTAGATTTTATTTGTTCAATGTCTTCACCCTGAAGTGTGTGTGATAACTATTGTGACATGACACACATGTGTGTGGGATAACTTGTAGATAATAACTTTCGTGTTTTGACACACATGTGTGTGTGATATCTTTTGTGACTTGACACCCACGTGTCTACAACCATAAACTACACAGATGAATATGCTTCTACAACTATAAACTACACAGACGAACATGCGTCTACAACCGAAAACTAAACACAAGAACATTCGTCTACAAACATAAAATACAAAGATGAACATGTGTCTACAATTATAAACTACACAGATGAACATGCGTCCACCACCATAAACTACACAGATGAACATGTGTCTACAACCATAAAATACACAGAAGAACATGCGTCTACAACCATAAAATACACAGAAGAACATGCGTCTACAACTATAAACTACACAGATGAACATTCGTCTACAAACATAAACTACACAGAAAGACATGCGTCTACAACCATAAACTACACAGAAGAACATTCGTCTACAAACATAAAATACACAGAAGAACATGCGTCTACAACCATAAACTACACAGAAGAACATTCGTCTACAAACATAAACTACATAGACGAACATGCGTCCACAACCATAAACTACATAGATGAACATGTGTCTACAACAATAAACTACATAGACGAACATGTGTCTACAACCATAAACTACACAAATGAACATGTGTCTACAACCATAAACTACACAGATGAACATGTGTCTACAAACATAAACTACACAAATGAACATGTGTCTACAACCATACACTACATAGACGAACATGCGTCCACAACCATAAATTACACAGAAGAACATGTGTCTACAACCATAAACTACATAGACGAACATGCGTCTACAACCATAAACTACATAGATGAACATGTGTCTACAACAATAAACTACATAGACGAACATGTGTCTACAACCATAAACTACACAAATGAACATGTGTCTACAACCATAAACTACACAGATGAACATGTGTCTACAACCATAAAATACACAGAAGAACATGCGTCTACAACCATAAAATACACAGAAGAACATGCGTCTACAACTATAAACTACACAGATGAACATTCGTCTACAAACATAAACTACACAGAAAGACATGCGTCTACAACCATAAACTACACAGAAGAACATTCGTCTACAAACATAAAATACACAGAAGAACATGCGTCTACAACCATAAACTACACAGAAGAACATTCGTCTACAAACATAAACTACATAGACGAACATGCGTCCACAACCATAAACTACATAGATGAACATGTGTCTACAACAATAAACTACATAGACGAACATGTGTCTACAACCATAAACTACACAAATGAACATGTGTCTACAACCATAAACTACACAGATGAACATGTGTCTACAAACATAAACTACACAAATGAACATGTGTCTACAACCATACACTACATAGACGAACATGCGTCCACAACCATAAATTACACAGAAGAACATGTGTCTACAACCATAAACTACATAGACGAACATGCGTCTACAACCATAAACTACATAGATGAACATGTGTCTACAACAATAAACTACATAGACGAACATGTGTCTACAACCATAAACTACACAAATGAACATGTGTCTACAACCATAAACTACACAATTGAACATGTGTCTACAACCATAAACTACACAAATGAACATGTGTCTACAACCATAAACTACACAAATGAACATGCGTCTACAACCATAAACTACACAGATGAACATGTGTCTACAACAGTAAACTGCATAGACGAACATGCGTCTCCAACCATAAACTACACAAATGAACATGTGTCTACAACCATAAACTACACAAATGAACATGTGTCTACAACCATAAACTACACAGATGAACATGCGTCTACAACCATAAACTACATAGATGAACATGTGTCTACAACAATAAACTACATAGACGAACATGTGTCTACAACCATAAACTACACAAATGAACATGTGTCTACAACCATAAACTACACAATTGAACATGTGTCTACAACCATAAACTACACAAATGAACATGTGTCTACAACCATAAACTACACAGATGAACATGCGTCTACAACCATAAACTACACAGATGAACATGTGTCTACAACAGTAAACAGCATAGACGAACATGCGTCTACAACCATAAACTACACAGAAGAACAATACCCCAGCAACATCCATGCACTTCACTAGCGCAGCATATGGGGCATACATATAACGATGATGGGTCAGCCGGAATTCAACAAAAATAAATTGCCAGGGAGGTATTCTCCTGAATCTGCAATATGGAAGAAGGAGGACAAAGTCAGCAACAGCTGTACAGTTATCAAGTAAGTTCAGAGCAGAAATAGTAGCCTTGACAACTGCAGCGCTAATATTGTTGACATACACAAATAAATAAAGGGACTCTTTACAGATGTGAAGACAGTTGTTTAATACTGAAAAATTGAAAAGTGTAGAACTAGCAGACCTAATGGCAGCACCGCTGGCAATAATGTTCCAATAATGATATTTAATCGAAAACGCCTTTCCACATTGGGATTCCTTCTTCTCCTTATTTCTTCTTGACACCAAATTGTATGACATTGCGATTCCATCTCCAAGTTATTCAAATACTCAAAAGCAAAGCGATGATTAAATGAAAGCTGAATGCGTGCGCATTGTCTTGATGAATGCATAGCAAGTGTTTCCATTCGTGTGATTTTTTATAGCTCCATGTTATGTCCATTCCCGCTCTTAAACAATCTTCTTCCTCTTCTTCAGCGTTCCGAGCCATTGAGGTTCTTTGCTGCATATACAATCCGTCTCCATTTGTCTCTCTGGTCTCTCTTGCCAGTCGTTGATTCCAAGTGCTTTGTCTTAATTCATTAATGATTAGAGAACTCGACATAGTTCACCGCTAAGTACCTCTATACGGAAATAGGAACTTGCATGTGAGAGAGCTCGTATATGGTGGATAAAAGTTCATAAAATGGTGTTGTGTAAAGGTCAGAAACCTTATCATCATCATCATCATCAGCATCATCATCATCATCATCATCATCATCATCATCATCATCATCATCCAACCCGTTAAGTTTGGCTTGTCATGGTTTGCCTTCTCACACTATCGCCAGTTTCAGATCAGGTCTGTTTTCTTATCCTGGTTTTGTCGTGTGGCCAGCACTTCCAAGTTCTTTATCCCCTTTTCTTCCCATTTCCCCTTTCCCCATAACGTTTGGCTAATGTTTCTATGTTTTGAAGATTATTTCTACTAAAAACATACCCATAGTATCTTGATTGCCTACATCTAATTTATCTAATCGGTTTACAGTTTTAATCTGTTTTTGAGGAAATACCTTGACTCCAGAAAGCATAGATATGTTGAAACATACATCCAATGCCAAGAATGGCTAACGCCTGCAACATGGACATTATTAGGTGTAAGAGATCCATGTCTGCGGACATTACAAAGGGGATCTTGCATTGTTACAAACTACCCATTCAGTTGTATGTCCATGGATACTGAACAACAAGATTAAAATGAAACGGGAAGCCACTGAGATATTGTTTCTTCGTTTCATAAAAATACTTAGAATCATCATTCTGCATGAGCAACACATGGTCTCTACAATTCAGCTCAGGCATTGTGCTATGGAGAGGTTGCTATGCACATTTTTTAAAATACATTGTAATAAACTATCGTCTGTCAAGGCGGCAGGCAATGTGTTAGTAGAAGTAGTAGTACTTAGAATCGCAGGGAGGGCAAAGGAATCAATATTCAAGTGCTGACAGAAAGGAATTCACAACGGCAAATGATGATTATTTATGGTCATGAAATGAGACGAAAGGGCTCCTGCGCGGTTATAACGAGGAGGTTATTAGAGACCGATCGATAATGGAGAAAATGCTGTGGGTTGATCGTTAAGTAATCAACTTGCCTAGAACATAGCTTTCCACATTTAAATCTACCTTGTTGTTGGTTACGAGCTATGCATTTGGGGTGGTTGTCCTGAACGGGTCACTCAAGCAGGCCAGCTTCTTTGTGAGAGGTCAGACTAAAACGCTGATTTATCGGTGGAACCCTTTAGGCATAGATGCAGAACCCTCCGGCCAGTGATACAATCTCTGGTCTGTACCAGGGAACACCCAGCACACGTGTTAGTAGCCTCAGTTCTATCTGCGGTCTTTAGCTTACCAATCCCCGTGGATGACGAAGACATATCAGTGACATTGCATTATTGCCCCTTTGTGAAATCCCCTGAGTGACATAAATCAACAGGCATCATCATCATTACAAACGAGCTGTCAAAGAAGAATAAAGAACACGTTGGCTGACGTGTATCTGCTACTTCCCTGTTAGAATATGCCTGTTCTGAAATAGTGTTTTCACTCGCATCCCTCTCTTCGGGGATTCAACATGCAATGATTACCTTTCCTATCAATGAGATGTCTCTCTTCGGTGATTCGACATGCAATCATCACCTTTCCTATCAGTGAAAAGCCTTCCTTCAGGGAATCAACATGCAATCATTATCTTTCCTATCACTGACATGTCTCCCTTCGGGGATCCAACATGTAATCATTATCTTTCCTATCGTTGACATGCCTCCCTTCGGCGATTCAACAGCTAACCATTACCTTCCAATCACTGGCATGCTTCCCTTCGGGGATTCAACATCCAATCATTATCTTTCCTATCACTGACATGTCTCCCTTCGGGGATTCAACATCCAATCATTATCTTTTCTATCACTGGCATGCTTCCCTTCGGGGATTCAACATCCAATCATTATCTTTCCTATCACTGACATGTCTCCCTTCGGGGATTCAACATCCAATCATTATCTTTCCTATCACTGACATGTCTCCCTTCGGGGATTCAACATCCAATCATTATCTTTTCTATCACTGGCATGCTTCCCTTCGGGGATTCAACATCCAATCATTATCTTTTCTATCACTGGCATGCTTCCCTTCGGGGATTCAACATCCAATCATTATCTTTCCTATCACTGACATGTCTCCCTTCGGGGATTCAACATCCAATCATTATCTTTCCTATCACTGGCATGCTTCCCTTCGGGGATTCAACGTGTAATCATTATCTTTCCTATAACTGACATGTCTCCCTTCGGCGATTCAACATCCAATCATTATCTTTCCTATCACTGGCATGTCTCCCTTCGGGGATTCAACATGTAATCATTATCTTTCCTATCACTGACATGTCTCCCTTCGGGGATCCAACATGTAATCATTATCTTTCCTATCGTTGACATGCCTCCCTTCGGCGATTCAACAGCTAACCATTACCTTCCAATCACTGGCATGCTTCCCTTCGGGAATCCAACATATAATCATTATCTTTCCTATCACTGGCATTTCTCCCTTCGGCGATTCAACAGGTAGCCATTACCTTCTAATCACTGGCATGCTTCCCTTGGCTTCAACATGCAATCATTACCTGCATATCAGAGTACCATGTTCAAATAACTAACACATGGGACATGTGGCAGCCCAGGAGCATGTTCGACTACACAAAGCACAGATGATGATGATTATAATTGTGATGAAGATGCATGCCTACGATAAGGTCTTTAATATGAAGCAATATTGACTGTACATATTTCAGGTGAAAACTGGAGATAAAATATTACTTTAATACAGACAAGAATATCAGGCAAGTGAGAACTCTAGCATCTAATTTAATTAGGCTAAGCTCGATAACTGGTTGGCAGAATTATAGAATCCTGCTGGTTACCCAGGCCAATCAACATTGTGTGTGATGTTGATTATACTCTTATGTCTGCTACATTGATTATTTGTGACGAAAGATGACACTCAATGAGGCAAACATTGCCAACATGTCCTAATATGAATTGTGGAATTAACAAGACCACTTCAGTTTCACGTTTTTATAATTGAATGCAAGACTTGGGGCAATTGAAAGAGAACCAGGAAAGCCTCTGGGACGATGATAATACCTTGTGAATGAATAATCCAGCTAAATATGGTCATGAATTTCCCCAAAACACATACTTACCTTGAACGAATTTTAAACAGTGCATTTAAATTATTGTCCAGTTATCTGTAACATCCTTTAGCAAAAATTTTCCCGTGATTGAGTTGAATATCTCATCTCATCTCATCATGTTCCTCTTGTACCTTGCGGTGTCGAGGTGAAGTATAAACTTCGTGAGAGTGCCCGGTTATGGGCTTCGTATATCGACATTCCCATGGATTCTGTTATTCCCTCCGTCCAGCGTTTACGTGGTCGGCCTCTTCCTCTGTTTCCATCTGGTCTGTACGTCATTGCCTGTTGTGGCATGCTGTTGACTGGTAGCCTACTTGCATGGCCAAACCATTTGACTTGCTGCTTTCTAATAAAATCTAGAGCAGCTTTAACCCCCACTTTAGTCCTGATTTCTTCATTTCTGATCTTATCTCTTCTTGATACGTTGAGTATTCTTCTCAGGAACCTCATTTCTGTTGTTGTGATTTTTCTTTTCTCTTTTTCTGTCATTGTCCAGGTTTGGCATTGGTAGTCCTAAACCTGCGACTGGCCTAGCAAGCCGGCAGGGGATCTTCATACTGCTCGTAGAAAAACTAAGAAGTATAAACGGAGTTGAATATTAATGGATGAAAAATGATTCCGAGGATTGGAAATGCAATTTTCTAGTTTTTAGCTTTCGATACCAACATTACAATGTAGTTAACACATCTGAGATGGTTGTGGCAATGTGTTTTGACAGAACATCGCACCGTGTTAGCTGTGAAATCTTTGTTTATGAGCAGCGTTTTTTATGTTTGAAATTGGAAATTAATTGGTCGGATTCAGGGTTTCTACAACAGAAACTGTCAGAAAGTAGCTTGAGCTTGCGTTTCTGTTTGTTCGAGACTTTTGTCCGGGGATGGAGTTTTCACTGTTCAGACAATGTGTGTTTGAAGTCGTGTCATAAATTTTCACTAACTTGTTTGGAAAGATTTGTTTATAATGTGTGAACAATTCTCTAATATAGATACGCTATCGTGTATTTTACCCCTTGTCATAAATATTCACCCACTTGTTTGGAAAGATTTGTTTATAATGTGTGAACCATTCTCTAATATAGATACACTGTAATGTATTTGAACCCCTATCATAAATATTCACCCACTTGTTTGGAAAGAGTAGTTTACACTGTGTGAACAATTCTCTAATTTTTATCACACTAAAATACAGTTTCCGCTGTATGCAGAACACTGCCATCATTTCCAGTGACAGCACCCGCAGGATTCAGAATGTAGAATAGTGTATGTGTGTAGGTGTGTATGTGTATGTTGGTAAGTGGGCACATACATTCATGTGTATGTGTGTGCGCGCGCTAGGGCACATGTACATCCCTCAACTTTTAAGAAAATGGAGGGTATGGGGCGACGGAAATATATTCTTGAAGAAGGGTCACGTGATAGTGATATGGACACCTATACAATTCCCCCATTTCTTTAGGAATTATTTCAATGCCAGTTATATAAAGCTGGGTCCACCTCTGGCTGCGGATTTGTACAATCTCACACGATTGGAGATGTGGGTCCAGGATAAACCCAGTGGCCGACCCAGGATAAGCCGAGCGGACGGCGAGTTCACTAGCAACCGAGCTGATTGGCTGAGTTCTATTGTGTGGAACATGGGGAAACGCTGCCTTGGATAATGGATTTCCTGTTGTTGGTGCCTGCGTGTTATAAATGATAAATGACAACCTATAGACTTTCATAAAACGGCATTAAGGAGCGCAATGTGAGAGAAAGGCGGATGTCACTGAGACGGAGCAGGCAATTTAGCAAATGATTGCACATGAGTAATCTGTTTAAGGGAAAAATTAGGTTATTACTTCCACCGACGTGCATGGAGGTTTATGAACATGTGACTCAACCATAAATAAATCCAACATACTTATATCCACCATAAATGTATTCTGCTTACACATATCCACTATAAACATATTCTTCCCACACATATCCACCATACATATACATTCACCATAAATAAATCCTCCATACATATGATATATCGACCAATTATATTTTCCACTACACATGTCTACCATACATATTTTCTCCCTACACATATCCACAATAAATATATTCTTCCTACACATATCCACAATATATTATCCCTACATATATCCACAATAAATATTTTCTCCCTACATATATCCACCATGCACATATTCACCACAGATATAGCCACCACACACACACACACACACACACACACACACACACACACACCACAAATACAAGAAGAGCGTTGTGATTGTCCATAAGCTGATTCTTGGTCAGTTGACGTTATTGGATATTGATCTGACTGATTCATGAAGAAGTTAAGCCTTTCATGGCATAGGCCTCATGCTATAAGGCACCAGGGGAAAAAGTAAATGGGAAAAATTTGGTAAGGCCCAGAATATAGCAATAAGATATACTCTTACAACAAATAGAAACATTTGCACACAGAATAAACATAACACTTCTACCAAATTCAAACATGCACTGTACTCGCGCGCGCACACACACACACACTGTACCCGCGCGCGCGCACACACACACACACATACACACACACCACACACACACACACGTACATACACTCTCACACACACACAATACAATTTTTAAAAACACTATAGATAAAGTCTGAATCGCCATACAAACAGCAGCAAAACATAATCGAACAACTTATTGCAACGAACACAGTGTATGTCTCTGTTCTATCGTGTGTGTATGTATAATGTCCCTGGCCATAGTTTAAGACAACTGAAGCGTTGGATACGTGTTTCCGTATGTTTTCATTCTTTTATTGGGCATGTTTACGTGTTTCTTGTATATTTGCATTGTGTGTGCCTACACTAGCATATTTTGATGCAGTCAACGTGGCTCTTAGTGAAACTAATCGTATCTTTGTTGCCTAGAACTTACTTGTGAATAAATCCAGTATACTTATATAATGTATGTGTGTGTTGTTTCTGCTTGGAGTCTCAAGAAAACGTATTGTGTGTCCATATTGCTCTACCATATCTTACTTCCGGTAACACCGATCTGATTTATTAGATGTAACAACGAACATGCGTGTTCTTAAACCATGTCTGCTGGCGCAGTGTAGCTAAGATATTATACTTGAATTGGTTACTGTTTAATAATCTCAGGCGTTTTCCAGCTATGGAAGTGATCGTGGCTAGCTGTGAATCTGAACCTTTGCTTTGGCATTCGGTGAGTTCTCATTGGAATTCTACACCACAATATTTGATTAAGTGTCTTGGGTTCATTACACTCTGTCATGATCAGTAGCGCTGCAATTGATACACCTCATGTCTGTTATGGCAACACCTCTCTCTCTACCTCTCTCTCTCTCTTTCTCTCTCTCTCTCTCTCTCTCTCTCTCTCTCTCTCTCTCTCTCTCTCTCTCTCTCGAAAGCGGTATCGACACAAAGCCAACAAGTTTACAATGCGGGAACAAAGACGCATCAGCGAAACCTAATCAAAATGAAATGTAACAGGAAGAGAACTTCCAGTTATGAATTGGATGCATCATTTGCTCAGAAACGCGGATGACATGTGAGATCAAGCTAGTTTAGTTTAGTTTAGTTGATGGATCAACATCACGACACACGGGTGTAACCCATAAGTGCTCCATCAACGATCTGAGATCAAGCGGTCTGAGATATCAACATAATTTAATTATTTTTTTTAAATAAATAAATATACACACAGTAAACAGTCTGCAAAATTATATCCTTTGTTCAGGATGTAATCATACTATCTTCATCTTTCAATTTATCAAAAGCTTGAGTGTAATATTTACGAGGGTGCTTCACATGAAAACCTTAAAAGTGTGATATACATTGCAAATATCATGCCATTCTCTTGTAACCTGTCGATATTGTTGTTAAGGATGTCAAGATTGTTAGCGCGTGACATCCCGTTGCAGACAAACACGGTGACGTCATAAAAATAGTTTTAAATATGGCCTCCCCACTGTTGACATGCACCAAAGAGGAGCAGCGTTCTGTTATCCGTTCTTGATCAGTGAAGGGGTGACGCCTATATAATTTCATCGGCGACTGAAGTTCCAGTATGGTGATGCATGCCTGTAAGCCCAGCAGGTGTATGAGTGGAGTAGAAAGTTTCAAAACGGCGTGATTTCTGTGATAGGCTGTTCACGACCGGATCAGGCACACCGAGTAGTGACCCCAGAGAATTTACTTCTTGCTTGCTTTCTTGTGTTCGTTGGCTTGAGCTCCAACGCGAAGTCCTGTATGTCGGATGAAGGCATCCTGTTGTCCAATATCAGTGTGATGTCATACAGGACCTGAGGTTTGCGCGAGTATCCGTTGTCCCATGTCTGGCTTATTGGTGTGCAGACTGGTGGTTCCTCGCCGTACAAGCAGACACTCTCCGACTTCGGAGGAATCGGCGATCCTACTGACTTTAGCCAGGACCCCGAAGGGACCGTTGTCCAGGACGCTCGACGAGGACGCGCCAATAGGTCTTGGCCAGTATATAATCCGGCCCTGGTGCCTTGGAAACACCTCTGCGTCCCAATTTATTTCTAAAAGAATCCAAGAACTTTATCGGCTCTGGAGGACTTGCATTTAACGCAGTGGTGACTCCATCGAAAAATGATACATTTGTTTTTTTACGTTTTCAAAATATATTCACACACACACACACACACACACACGCACGCACACACACACACACACACACACACACACACACACAAAACCTGCACGGTTTCCATATGAACCCTCTTGTTAGTTTAGTTTAGTTTAGTTGATGGATCAACATCACGGCAGACGGGTGTGACCCATAAATGCTCCATTCTTCTTCTAACTCAAACCTGAGTTTGGAGAGACTCACCTCAGTGCACGAACTCCGTAGCACCGGCGAGGATCCTGAAATACCCTCTTGTATAGGGCACACGTATGTTTTTCTGTGTTTCCATTGACCTCTTTATTAATACTTTTCCTTATAGTCTATACCGTGTGGTGTTGGTGGTGATGTCTGCCCAGAGTCTTCTGTCTTGTATGCTTCCAGTCATTATTTATACCGACACGCCTCCATGCCATGATGTCAGACTGTCCATTATCTTCTCTCTTGGTCTCCCACTGCCTCTCCTCCCCTGCAGCTTTCCCGTTATGACGACATACGCTAGCTTTGCTCGTCTCATGACACGCACAAATAATGGCGACCGCCTACTTCGGATGTGAGTAACTCTTGGTGAGTTAACTTCTTTCAAGATATTTTCATAACTCTTTCTGTCTACGGTGTGCTCACCTTTCTTGTATAGAACGACATCTCCGAAGCTTCCATAAAATTTCAAACTTCTAGGCTAATTTTCCATGATTTGCTTCCGTACATCAGGATTGGCTCAATATAGCTTTTGAGAACTCTTTTCCTCATCTGGATTGACAGAGATAAATTTTAGAGAATATTCTTCATCTTGTGAAATGCCGCCTTCTTCAGTTCATAACGTGACGGAAAATAACGACCAGTTTGTTCTTGTGTCATTCGCCCAGTTGATTTGAGTTGAGGTAAGAACCGATATTACTGCACTCAGGACATTCCCATACGAGCTCCGTCCCCTCGTTAAACAGCCTGCGAAGAGTCATACTACTATCTGTTTGAGAGTTATCCCTGTCTTCCCTCTCAGCTTTGAGATTACTTCCAGAACTCCAGCCGATCCCCCAAAATCTCATTCTTTCCAAATACGGGTTCTCAGTAAGTTGCCCCACTTCTCCACTTGGTCCCACAGGCGCTCCACCATCCCGCCCTTGTAGGTGCATTGCCTGTCAACCTATCAGCCTGTTCATTCCTCCGCACTCTCGCATGGCCAGGGCAAAAATAATCTATACAGTTCTCATAATCTGTGACCCATGAAGCGAAGATAGCCATTCCACACGAAAAGATCCTTTATCCTCCTTACAAGGCATACTCTTTGAGTCCGTAATAGTCTCCTCTAACTAACAGAAAGCCGCTATTACTGCTTCCACCTGCATTCTCATTCTGAAGGCCGTAGTCTTATATGCCATGCTCTCATTTTTCAAGCACCGTCTATTAGCCTTCACAATGAAACCCCCAACCACGTCTGTTTCTCACCACTAACCTATCAGTATAGATCACTATGTCACCTTGATGTGTATTACTCTGGATCAGTTGATACATCTCAAACTCAGTGCAGCCACCGCCCAATATCTGCACTCACGAACCAGTGTTACTATAACATTGTGCCATCCCGACATGTCTTCCGGTACTTTAACCCACTCTTTTTCACGATTGATGGTCTCTAGATCACACACCTGACGTATGTATAGTTCTGCATGTGCCATCCAGAACTTGCCTCGCCTCAGTCTGTGACTCTTGACCAAATCCATACTGAATGAGGGGGTGATCCCTATGTCACCTTGATGTGTATTACTCTGGATCAGTTCTTGCATCTCAAACTCAGTATTTATTTCTTCTCATAACATGTCCAAAAATGTTTACGGTCTGCGTCTAATTTCTCTATTCACTTTACGATTTTCATTTGTTTCTTGTAGGACTTGGTTGTTGGTTTTTCTGTCTGTCCATGGTATTCTTTGCATTCTCCTCAGAAACCACATTTCCACAGCCATCAGTTGGATTTTAGCTTGACAGCTCATTTTCCACGCTTCACATCCATGCAACAGTACAGGCTCTATGTAGCACCTCAACATTCTTTTTCTCGCAGCAATTGACATCATTTTATTGGTCAATATATTTTTTCCTTTTGCAAAAGGTTACCTACGCCATGGCGATTCTTGTTCTAACCTCTTCATGTTTTGATTGTTCCGAGATAATTTTACCTATTCACTTCTTTAAAGAATATTCCCATTTACCTGCATATTACATTGTAGTATTTCGTTCTTCCTAGTGACCACCATAATCTGTGTCTTCTTACAATTTAATTCTAACACTAGTTGTTCACTGTGTGCAACAACTGCATCAACTAAATGTTGCGGATCCTGCTCATTGTCTGAAATCAACACTGTATCATCTGCATATCTAATGGTATTGATGTTTCTTCCTCGAATGATGATTCTTTCATATCTTGCACATTTATGAAAATATTTTCACTATACAGGGAAAACAGATCTGGAGACATTACACATCCCTGTCTCACACCTCTCTTAATAGGCTGATATTGACCAACTTCAATGAGCATGATTCAGAAGGTCGAAGCTGGATCTGTACGTAGACAGTGGACTGAGTCGCTGCGGAAGTCTGTTGTCCGTAAAGTCACCTTCATCTTCGTCCCGGGACATGCGGGAGTCGAGGGAAATGAACGAGCTGATAAACTGGCTGGCTCTGCACCCCCTGTAGATGGCCAGCCCATAGATCGTGCCGATGTTATTAACGTCCTCAAAGATATGGCGAGAACAGAGGACTTTGACGTCGGTGAATCCATATCGCTGTCCAGGATGAAAAACTTGGGAGTAAGAATAGGCACGGCCAGACGCAAGAGGTACATCGGGAAAACAAGGCGCCTCGTCAACCAACACAGAACTGGCACTATTAGCCACCGCACTCTGATGCATATGCTGGGGGGGAGGATCTGAGCACCTATGGACATGTCCGGAGTGCAATGACGATACCCCAACTGATAACTGATAACTGACCAACTTCATTATCAATTCTGATGGCATCTTGTTGTTTCCAATATATATTTTTTACAAGTCTCCCTCTATAGAAAATTAATAATGAGAGAAGCCAGAAATACTATTCGGAAGTTATAATATAAATAATATACGCTTTGCAGATGACACAGTATTGGTGGCTGATACTGCAAAATATCTACAACAATTGTTGGACATTGTAGTAACAGAGAATGTAAAGAAAGGACTCTCATCGAATTTCAAGAAAACAGTAACAATGGTGATACCCAAAAAAAAAATGTTTTGCATATCCTTTACAGTACATCGCTGTCAACATCAGCATCTTTCAGCTGATTGTTGATTTCTTGGCAAGATTACGCTCAGTAGTTTGTCATTGCATTCTGAGCGGCCGGCTCACATACCCCGTAAGTTACCGATGCGATTCGAACCCTGCTGATTCTCACCGTCGTCACGTTACTTACGAGAGTATACGAGATTATGGAAAAGGTCGCTAACCTCTAGGCCAGGAAGCCGGCAAGAATGGAGGTGGAGGGGCAAATTAGGGAAATTACTTAGGGGCATTTATAACATCAGATGGAAGATGTACAACAGAGATTAAGAGCAGAAAAGGGCAAGCGAAAGCCGCATTTCAGGAAACGAAAATGAAGACTGTCTTATCCAATAATCATTGAATGTAAGAAAGAGAATGCATAATAGTACTTGTTTTGCTGTATGGCTGTGAATCTTGGAATGTAAATGAACAAATGAAGAAGAGCTTGGAAGCAAAAGAGATGTGATTCCTGAGACGAATGTTGCGAATTCCTTAGATTGCGAAAGTAACTAACAGCGACTGCCTGAAAAAGGCATCAGCAGAGTTAATCCAGAAAACTAAAGACCGCGATCTGTGGAAAGTCATGAACGCCTACGCCAGCCGGCATGGCACTTGATGACGATGAGGTATGTGTGTGTGTGTGTGTGTGCACCTGTGTGTGTGTGTGTGCGCGCGCACCTGTGCGTGTGTGTATGTGTGTGCGCGCGCACAACATAACTTTATTAAAATAGATGACGGGGAAGTATGGGAAGTCATTATCGCTATTGTTTTCTCCAGACTTGGCACCTAAGACAATCAAAATAGTCAACGCGGAAGACTTTTGGTATTTCGCTACTGGATCATGTGGTATTGAGTAGACTAAGTATCTAGGTAGTTACTCCACATCGCCATGCCTCTTCTTCAACATCAATATTGGAAAACCTCGATACAGAACCTCATGGGCTGGAGTTGTGCAAGACTGTCAAGCCCACACAATGTAACGTTATCCCTGTGGGTATTTCGCAATCCTCCGCACAAGCGTATATGTGTCTGAGTGAGTGCTTGTGTGAGTGTTTGTGTTTGTGGTTTGCACATTTCCCAAAGCACAATGGCAGCTGTGCCATCTGTAACTCCCTGTCCTACTTGTGTGAGTTACAAGCCAATCGATATCGTGACATTTATGGGGTTTTTTTTTCTTTTTAACAAATGTCGGTTTTCGGGATGACATTAATATATAAGTAGCCGACTCCCCTGTCAGCTGTACACTCCCATTTTCTTGTAAATATTTAACGTAATTTTGCTGCACAGTTTCCTCTGCCTCTTATGTAATGTTTTGAATTTGTTTTTACAGTTTTGTGGTGTTTTGTTAGTTTGGAAAAGTTTTGAGTGGGCAGACACTACTTCGGACAGAGACATGGCTGTCTGCAGAATAATTCCCTTATAGTTCATCACCTGTTACTCTACGTGAGTCGCGGTAGCACACTACGTAACATGCTTGCCTGCCGGTTTGATGATCATGTGTTCGAATCTCTGCGAGGTGGGGTTTCTTGTCATTCCCCTCTGCTACCAGATCTAATTTTTCTAATTGTGTTGCGTATCCCTTACGGGACGTTGCAGTCAACACCAGCATTTTCAGCTGCTGTTGATGTACTAGGCAAGTGTTACGTTCAGTAGTTTGCCATTGCTTTCTGAACGACCGGCCTCTATACCTTTTTCGAAAAAACCAGCACCGCCGTGTTTCGAACCCGGGTATACGGGCTCACAAACCGCGTTCGCAAGCCCTTCAGCCACAGAGATCTAGTCAGCCTGAAATGGGCATAAGGAAACAGGGGTGGGCCGCTTGTGGGTTGGTTGTCATATAAACAATCACGAGGTTGTCTTTCATATAAACAATGACAGGTGTGATATTGACCACGCCACTCATAGGGGTTGGTTTTAATATAAACAATAAAAGAGGTGATATTGACAACATCACTCAACGTTGTTGCTTTTCATATAAACAATGAAAGGGATTATATTGACAACAGACAGACAGACAGACAGACAGACAGACAGTCAGACAGACAGACAGACAGACAGACAGACAGACAGACAGACAGACAGACAGACAGACAGACAGACAGACAGACAGACAGACAGACAGACAGACAGACAGACAGACAGACAGACAGACAGACAGACAGACAGACAGACAGACAGACAGACAGACAGACAGACAGACAGACAGACAGACAGACAGACAGACAGACAGACAGACAGACAGACAGACAGACAGACAGACAGACAGACAGACAGACAGACAGACAGACAGACAGACAGACAGACAGACAGACAGACAGACAGACAGACAGACAGACAGACAGACAGACAGACAGACAGACAGACAGACAGACAGACAGACAGACAGACAGACAGACAGACAGACAGACAGACAGACAGACAGACAGACAGACAGACAGACAGACAGACAGACAGACAGACAGACAGACAGACAGACAGACAGACAGACAGACAGACAGACAGACAGACAGACAGACAGACAGACAGACAGACAGACAGACAGACAGACAGACAGACAGACAGACAGACAGACAGACAGACAGACAGACAGACAGACAGACAGACAGACAGACAGACAGACAGACAGACAGACAGACAGACAGACAGACAGACAGACAGACAGACAGACAGACAGACAGACAGACAGACAGACAGACAGACAGACAGACAGACAGACAGACAGACAGACAGACAGACAGACAGACAGACAGACAGACAGACAGACAGACAGACAGACAGACAGACAGACAGACAGACAGACAGACAGACAGACAGACAGACAGACAGACAGACAGACAGACAGACAGACAGACAGACAGACGTGTAAATTACACAATGGTGTCTCAACATAAAACGCGACGCGCTGTCAACAGTCACAATTATTTACACATTATAGTCCTCATTGTTGACATTTCGAGGGTAAATTCGATATGGTCGATCAAATTAGCTTTATTTTAACCCAGACAGAGAAGGAAGAGAAAGAAAGCTCTCCTAATTACATCGACATGACTTCTTCGCTTCGACTTCTTCATACTTAAAGGAGTGGAACCTCAAAAACATACAGGGTCATCGGATCGTCTGCAACCTTTACTACCCAGGTAATCTGATTGTACCCTGTTCAGACTTGGAGCCCAGACCCATGGGAACAGTACCACCTCCAGAAGATTCCAGTAGATGGCTGATAAGAGAGTGTGCCAGCCAAGGCATTACGGCGGTTCCTAATGCTTTGTGTAATCTCAACTGTAAGGGAAACACACATAAATACGGCTAGTAAATAATTACATAAAAATTGATACAGGACAGAAGTATTTTTAAAACTTATCACGGCTCGCACGTCGGCTCAGCTTAAAATGCGTACTAATAAATGTATTGTGCAGTAGGCTTTCAGTTTCGTGCGCAACATTCAGTAAAATCTCGAGTATTGTGCGCACGTTTTGTACTCTAATTTTGTATTTCAATTATAGATGCGCATTACATTCATAATGTTCTCATTGTTTCTTCGCCGGCCTATTGTAGACTTTATTCAAACAGTAAACATTAACAGACATGAGTCGTCGTACAGATAACAACATTAATGTAGTTACTGTGCTACAGTGTTCGATTGTCGTCCAGAATTCATCTTCAAATACTGAACATACGACATGCATATGACGCCGATTGTCCTGTTTCCCTTACAGATGAGATTACAGGCAAAAAGTGCTCTTGGAAAGGGTTGGCTGGCATAAGATGACCCAGCAACACTACTTTGTGCCTCTCCGTATTCTGTACATAACATTATTCCCGTGATTCTTATAATGTAGCCGTTTTAACATTTAGTTTATTCTGATGACAGTTTTTTATAGCATCTCAAGTCACATAACTCATTCTTCTTGTAGTCTGCTAGATGCCATGTTTGACTGGTCACATTTTTTTAAATATCCTATTTATTTACGAGAAATGATGCTGGATGTATTGTGGCATGGAGGAATATCAACGGCAGAGTTGATCTAGAAAACTAAAGACCGAGATCTGTGGAGAGTCATGACCGCCTACGCCAGTCGGCACGGCACTTGATGATTATGATATCCAATTTACAGGATATCGCTGTCAACATCAGCATTTTACTGCTGTTGTTGATGTCTTGGCAAGTTTTACGTTCAATAGTTTGTCATTGCTTTCTGATTGACCGGCTTCCATACCAACACGTTAAAACCCAGCAAAATGCGGTCTGCTGCCAAATAGGTCGCGGCTGTGTTTCGAACGCGGGTAAGCGGGCTTACGAATCGCGTCCGTAAATTCTTAGCGGCGGAGACCAGCGCTGGTCACGTGGTCTTGCTATAAAAACGATATTTGTGTAAGTATAATAATGTAGAGTTGCTTGAATGGTAGTGACAACTGAAATGCTGCCACAGTCGCTTCCTGTCACCCTGTTTCGGTAGTGACAACTGAAATGCTGCCACAGTCGCTTCCTGTCACCCTGTTTCGGTAGTGACAACTGAAATGCTGCCACAGTCGCTTCCTGTCACCCTGTTTCGGTAGTGACAACTGAAATTCTGCCCCAGTCGCTTCCTGTCACTCTGTTTCGGTAGTGACAACTGAAAAGCTGCTACAGTCGATGTTTGGTATCATGCTTCAATGATGATAGCTCAACTACTACTAACTACTACAGTCGTTCTCTGACACAGCGTTTCAGTGGCGATCACTGATCTGCTACTACGCTGGCTTTCTGGCAGTGTGTTTCAACGGTGATCACTTATATGCCACTACAGTTGCTGTCTCACATCGCGTTTCAATGGTGATCAATGTTATGCTACAACAGTCGCTGCCTTAAGCCTTGTTTCAATGGTGATAACTGGTATGTTACTACAGTTGCTGTCTGACAGTGTTTCAGCCTCTCTATCAATTTGTAAACCTCTGTTAAATACTAGCTAGACATGTGTTTAAGCCGACTATATGGGCCCGGTCAAACAATTCCCTGCTTTATTTCTTTGCCCACCACGGAGATTGACAATCGTATCTTACAAATATCCAAAAGCTTATTATCCGTACTCTTCATTGTTCTTGTTTGAGTAAGTCCTTTTTCAGTTTCCCAGTTCATATTACTCTATCAGAATACAATGATCTATCTGAGTGAGAAAGTAAGATCTGCCAACAATTAGCTGGCTGTAAGCCGCCATGATGAACGTAAGCCCCTGTGATAAATGTGATCCCTTGTAGGACACGCCAATCCCGAGATAGATGTGAGCTTGCGGTAAGAACCTTTGAACAATGTTTTCTTTCACTCCTCCTAGTCGTGATTACTGTACATAAGCCATAGACTAGCCTCTGTTGACACTCACGGACTTATCAGTTTTACTTCAATCAGTCAGCTGATTGCCTGGGCAACAGACACGTGATGAGTTTGTCTGTTCGCTGTTATTGCTTGTATTACTGGCTTAAAAGCTGGAGGCAACGGCACCCATTCCTTGCCGGGGTTGATACTAGTAAGACTGCAGGCCTGTCTGACGACATCTTCCGCCCGACCCATCCATGATTTGCTCCTCTTTAGCCTGTCACCCTTTTCTCTGAATATAGCGTCGGTGCTGCTCATCTGCACTTATTTTTAAGTATGCACGAGCTCTCCAGATCTTGATCCTGTATTCCATTGTTGGGAAGTCAAGGAGGTATCTCACTGCTACACAGCTGGTGTCTCTCGTGCAGCCCAAAATGATGTGCATGGCTTCGTTTTGTACCTTTTCAAGTCTCCAATCTGTGTAGGGCTGACAGTAAGGATGGCCAGGGCATACTAGATGCGTGAAAGCACCAGTCCTTGGAACAGAAGTATTATCAGTCTTTGCTCGATATTTGCAGTCGCCATGACTCTCATTGCTGACAAACCTTTTCGAGCTTTCGTTATGACATAATCGACATGATCTCTGAAGGACAGGCTACGATCAAGCCTCACGCCAAGATATGTCATTGACTGGGTTCTACTCAAAATGCTCCCATCCATTCTTACTGCCGGCAGGTCTGTGTTCACAATATGGTTGTTTAGGGAGAACCATGTAACCGATGCCTTTGCAGGGTTGACAAGGGCACCTGCGTCAGCACACCATGAGGAAATTCGATCTAGTTCGCCCTGCATATCATTGGCAACCGCCTGTCTATCTCGACCCTGTCGATACACGAGAATGTCGTCAGCAAATGACAGAGTCCTACCCCTCCCGTCCAACTGTTGTTCAGTGATCCCACGTTGAATAGTACTGGTGGCAGTGGTGAACCCTGCGGCAATCCTGGACATATCGTTATCGGCTCAGAAGACCAACTCCCGCATCTTAGCACCACCTTCCTTTGGAGCAGAACTGCAGCTATCCATCGTACAAGGTGAGGGTGCACTTTCAGTCTGAGGAGGGTTTGCATCAAGTGCTCGAAAGATACTCTATTATATGCGTCCTCTAAGTCTATGGCGGCCGCAAATGTCTCTTCTCTGACCTGAAATCCTTCGTAAGCTTCTTCAGCAAAGACCGCTGCATTCAGCCATGACTCTTTGTTACGTCTGTATCCTCCAAATGTGGGCGGGAATCAGCTGAGTTGTTCCATGTCACAAGCAAGTCTGTGTGCTACAATTTTCTCCAGTAACTTGCCAACAGTGTTCTGCATCGTAATGATTCTGTAGCCGCTTATCTTGGAATGGTCTTTGTTCGGTTTTGGCAGCGGCAGCAAGTAGCTGTGTAGCCATTCTTCTTTGACCTGACCCCTCTGGATACTGGTGTTGAATTCTCTGGCCAGTTCTTCCATGTTATCATCTGATATCACCAGTAGGTCACCATATCGGATGCCGTCTGGGCCTGGGGTGGTGTTAGGTGATTTCTTGAGCATCGCACGCATTATCTCAGCTGTGATTATCCATTCTTCGTCTGTCCCAACTCCCTCGCACAATTTAGAGAGTGTCGTTATGGTCCTCTGTCTGGCCGGCTCGTCTTTCTGGTCAGTCTGTTCCATGTAAGTGTGCAAGAAGGGCCTTACCTTTATCCGCATCCGACTTTTTCCATGTGAGGTTTGTGCCTTGAAAGTCTGGAATACCCCTACGTTGTGCAGCACCGTTCATGCTCTTATGGAGGCTCCAGAATGTCGTAAGAGATCGCTCGAAGCACACCTTCCTGCAGAACTCGTCCCATTTCTCGGCCTTGGTATGTTTGGCGCAGGATTTGAATAAAGTCATCGTCCTATGGACCTCAGTCTTCAGGTTCGCCAACTCGACCAGTGGCATGTTAGCCTTTCTGGCCTTTTGCCAGTCTTTAACAGCCTGCCTCTTTCCCAGCCATGCCTTCTCAACATCTCCATTCCACCATGGTGGCTGCAACCATCTTTCTTGTCTCCTGCGGGAGGAAGTTAGTTTTCTTCTTCTGATCTTGCTTTTGGCGTCCTGACCAGTGTTGTTGTACGGGAAGGCATTTGTCTTGTTTCTTTGACTCCTGGCCCTGTCTTTCTTGATCAGGATGATAAAATGGTAGTGGTTACTATCGTGGCATCCCAGTGTGCCCCACCGGCACCTTGGTGCGATGGTGGGCGACACCAGAGCCAAGTCAATGACGCTGTCAGAGTCACCTGGTCGAGTGGCTATTCTAGTGACCTTCCCATCATTCAGACAGACTAGGGCAGCAGATGCCAGGGCGTCCTCCAGATCTTCTCCCTGTCTATTGGTGATGCAATTCCACCATTGACTGCCTCTGGCATTCAAGTCCCCACGGTAGATGATATGCCTTTAATCCATATCGAACAAACTCTGCCATTGTCGCACGTCGACCTTCCCATTTCGCGCATAAACGTTCACGACTACAAGCTGCACTGGCGTCATTATTCTTAATGCCTGCACTTGCAGGGCATCACTGTTCCAGGAAGACATATCGATCTCAGACACCAGTATGTTGTCGCGGACCAGAATGGCCTGTCTGAGGTGCCGCCTGTTATGGAATCCCTGAAATCCCGCAACATTGACTGTTCCGTCGCCGAGCTGTGTTTCTTGTAAGACTACAATATCGTTTCCGTAGAGTAGTTTTTCGAGAATGGGTCGGCGTTGACTAAATGATGCACAGTTCCAGTACAGTACTCGAACGTTTCCGATACACAATCTGTCACATTTTAATCGCCTTCTGCGTGCGCCTGCCCTCTTCCCACGCTGTGTCCTTGTCGGTCGTCTGGTCTTCATGTTAGGCTTAACTATCGCCACCGGGCGCCGATGCACGGTCCGAACTCCATTTCACCTCGAAAAACACACTTAATCCATAAACATTTCGGAAAAAACACGTTCCATTTTACGGGACGAAGAAATGTCCCGCCATCTTGCTTCAAGGGAACTCATCGAGTTCAGAAAACGGAATATTCGGCCTCCGGAAACGAAATATTTTGAGCATGTAACAAGAAATGGCCGGTCTCTCTGGCTGTGGGGTTATAACACTTTCTCTCTGTAATCCCGTTTATCACGCAGAGTCTCGCAGCGGAGCGAGAACTGAGGTGGTTCGACCCCCGCTCGTGACTTGCGGATACTGAGCCGGCCGCTCAGAAAGCAATGGCAAACTACTGAGCGTAATCTTGCCAAGAGATCAACAGACAGCTGAAAGATGCTGCTGTTGACAGCTAAGTCCTGTAAAAAGGATACGCAAAAAAAAAAAAAAAAAAAAAAACAAGAAATGAAAGTCTGTAAAAGATAACTGTAGATGGAGGTGTACCAGCAAAGAGGAGTACAGGAAGATCACAACGTAAATGGATTCACAATGTGGTAATTTACACATGACAGAACTGAGACAGGCAATCTGGCTTATTATAGAAAGACATGTTAGAAGACTGTTACCGGGGCAAAGTACTGCACTGAACAAGCTGCTGGATGATTTATTGGTGATCAATACATTCCAACAAAGAAACCGGCCAGAATCATTAGCCTACTTGTGCAGCCTGTTGTCTATAGGGTTTCCAGTACAACAGTGATTATGAGAGAACTGAGATGTGTAGCACACCATGTAATAGATGAAACAATTCTATAAGCATCAGCCTGTATATGTACTGAGCACACTGTACTAGTCTTTGTGTTTACCTAAACAATTGATTTTACTAGGCACAGAGGACTTGTCAACAAAGAATTTACTTTAGAGGCGGGAAAGCAAGATCATTTTCCAGAGCAGTCGCCATGTGGTGTATATACTGGGCTCTTTTTTTGTTTTTTTTTTAACCAAGAGACTTACCGAGGATACGAACATACTATTTTATCCTCCGCTGCGATGTTTCTAACTAGACAGACAGGCAGGCAGACAGACACAGTGGTGGGCGTATGAACGGGCGAAAACCTTAACCGTGTCCAGGGCTTCATGCAGAGAGTGTTCCGTGACTGCAACCACTCGGAGATAAGATTTATCCCGCAGCACCGTGAGCCTGTCTGCAATCGTGGATGTGACCAACATGTATCGCATACACACTACTGGAATACTTCTTGTACATCCCAGCATCACCTGCATAGCCTTATTTTGTATGCGCTCTAGTTTCACCATCTGACTCTTTGACGCCGTGAGCAGTCCCAGTCTATTCTCAATTACTGAGAGAATTAGACGTTGATAGGGTATGAATTACATTCTTTGCTTCATGTCCAATGTCGCCATAATATTCCACGCACCGAGTCCCTTCTTATCAGTTCTCATAACAACTGCTTCCACATGATTCCTGAATGATAGGCTTCTGTCGAATGTGATTTTCATGTATCTCAGATTACTCTCTGTTAATATTCCTGCCATGTATTGTAAGACTTGAGAAGTCAGCCTTAACAATCCCATGTCCAGAGAACACCTTAACACGGACGCTGTATCTGGGTTAATGTCACTACCCATCTCTGTACACAAATTGATCACTTTGTTTATTGTATCCTGCAACTCTTGCACTATTTGCATCATGTCTTTTCTCTGCTTATATACCCAAGGACATCATCTGCAAATGTCAGTATCTTTCCAGTCCCTGGTGCATCAATGCCTGCAATCTTGCTTGCGTATCTATTGAATAACACAAAACATCGGGGTAATAATGCAACAATCTTTTCCATTAGTTGCCAAATACACTCTTCAAACTGATAATCCCATAGCCATCCAGTTTTGAAAGATCATAGCCTGGCTTTGATAATGGGATTAAATAGCTGTGCACCCACTATTGGGGCACTGATGCTGTGCTAATCTCATATTAAAATAAGTAGCCATCTCCTCCATCATTGTTTAATATCTCAATCTCTAATTATTTTTTCATGTTTCACCTTGTCAAATCTCTTAGTGTTGTCAATAAAACACAAATTGTGCATCTCGTATGTTCATTTCAATCATTCTTTCTGGACATGAAATATTATACCAACTGTATTTCCATTAACTTAACGTCAGCCTGCTTAATCTTTCAGCCTCTGTTCCATTGTGCTAGTTGTGCTACAAGTGTATTGTTCCACACAGCTTCGGGGGAACGGAAAGAGCTAAATTGTGTGTGGTTACAGTGGAGATATTTAGGACTGGCGTACGTTACGTTTGGAATCAGGCTTTACAAATAATAATCATTTTCTGTAGTAGTGAGTGGCCTCCAAGTGGGGCTGAACTAGTTTCCTCCTCCGGCAGACTTTGTTTTTCTTATTCTGGCTTTGTTTTTTTATGTTCACACCGACATATGAGTTCTCTTAATGTAAACAACTGGCAAGATTGAGGGGGATAGAACAAGGGGAAGGTAGAGAAATAAATACATGGATGGCTTGGCCACGTGGTGTAGTCGAGATTACCTCATCATCATCATTATGTGCCATGACGATAAGCATGGGCGGTCATGTTTCGGCTCCTCACACGATCACCAGAGTCGTGAATCAGGTCTGTGTTCTTGTCTAGGTCATACCACGAGGCTAAGCCATCCAGGTATTTACTTCTCTGCCTTCCCCTCGATATTTTCCCGTCAAAAATGTCAGTTGTCACCAAGTTTTCCAATGTATTTCTTCTCATAACGTGTCCAAAAACATTATGATTATCTACGTCTAATTTCTCTAATCAGTTTATGGTTTTCATTTGTTTCTTGTAGGACTTGGCCGTTGGATTTTCTGTCCGTCCATGGTATTCTTTGCATTTTCCCCAGAAACCACATTTCCACAGCCATTAGATGTTTTTCAGCCTGTCTGCTCATTGACCACGCTTCACATCCGTACAAAAATACAGGTTCTATGTAGCACTTCAACACTCTTTTTCTCGTTGCAATTGACATCATTTTATTGGTCAGTATGTTTTCCATCTTGCAAAAGGTTACCCTCCACATGGCGATTCTTGTTCTAATCTCTTCAAAGCACCTCCCATTAGATGTTATGGCTGTTCCGAGATAGCTGTACCAACTCACTTGTTTAAGAATGTTCCCATTTACCTGTACATTACATTGTGATATTTCTTTCTTCCTAGTGACGACCATAATCTGTGTCTTCTTACAATTTAGTCCTAATCCTAATTATTCACTATGTGCAACTAAATGTTGCAGATCCTGCTCATTGTCTGCAGTCAATACTGTATCATCTGCATATCTAATGTTATTGATGTTACGTACCCCAATGGTGATTCCTCTCACAATTTCTAAATTTATATATATATATATATATATATATATATATATATATATATATATATATATATATATATGTATGTATGTATTCCCTGTACAGGGGGAAAAAAGATCTGGAGACTTTACACATTCCTGTCGCAAACCTCTCTTAATTGGTTTATATTGAGCTACTTCATTATAAATCTTTATGGCAGCTTGTTGTTTCCAATATATGTTTTTTAAAAGTCTAAGGTCTTGCCCATCAATTTGTCGATCTGCAGGCATCATCATCATGTTGATATGTCTTACTCTATCGAAAAACTTTGTGTAGTCAATAAAGCAAAAATGTGGGATTTTATTTACTTCTATAGAGAGCTTAATTTATGTTCTCAACATATGCACAGCATCTAATGCTATTATCATTTCTTTTGTGATGTTGTCTGGACCCGAGGTCTTGCCTGTTTTCATATGGTTAACAGCATTCTGAACTTCCATCTTCAAAATTTATGGTCCTTGATTATTCTTCCGAATAGCATCCTGTCTTGTATCATCATAACGGTCTTTCGCATTATCTGACCACGCATGCAAATTCTGATATATTTCTGTTAAGGTTTTGCCATCTTTGGTGTTTAGGCTGCCCGTTGGTATGTGTGTTCTTTTGTTAGTAATGTCATAAATTCTTTTGTGCATTAATATGGTATTCTGGGTGTTGTATTGGTTTTACATTTCCCTGCAATTTTCCTCAAGCAAATCCTCTTTTTCCTTCTTGCATTGTGTTCTAATATTCCTGTGAATCTCTTCATATTTTTCATAGTTATTTTGATTACTTCTTATTATTTCATGAGTTTTAAGATGTCTTTCGTCATCCATTTCTAACGTCTCATCATCTTTATTTTTGGGATGGTTGTTTCTTGGTCTCTTGCTTGGTTGACTTACTTCTTTAATATTTAACTTTGGTCGTTGACATCTTGAAATAATATTTCCATATTGGATAATGAAATAAATCTGTTCTTTACCTTTACGTAGAATATATATTTTATCTCCTCACTCTTCGGTGCAAGTAGATAAATTATTGTGTTTCTTGGTGCATATTTGACCTTATTTAATGTTATGTGTATATTGCTTATGATTAATCTTAGGCTCTGTAGCAGTCTGCGCTTGGTATAGTTTTTACGACTTTTAAGGCATTTCAAAATCTTCTGTTGATGAGAATGTAATCAGTCTGATTTCTGATCTTATGGCCCATAATCTCCTTGGGTGTTGTTTGATACCAGGTATTTCAAATAATCATATTATGAACTTTGGTCGACTGTACAGGTCTGCAACCTCTTTTATTCTATTCCCCTAGTCCATACTTGCCTACAATGGATCCGTCGTTTTGATTTCCAACTTTAGCAATAAAGTCACCCATTGTTATATTTAATTCTGAATGCTTGCGTTTCAAGAAATTTCTCAAAATCTTTATTTATATAGATTACCTCAGGAGCCTCTATTTACCAGAACATTTCCTAGTACACAATTTAGGATATTCAGTGGACAAACAGCCCAGGTCAATTCTTTACACGCATAGATGCGAGTTTGAATCCATGATCCCCAGGTCAGCAGGCAAACGTGCTAAACTCTGAATAATGTCGTTGAACTCATTGAAAATTAGTTGAAATTGCGAGCAATAGGTCTTGCGAGGGTCTAGTGTCAAATTATGACTCCAAAAGCGATGGGTATAGTTGATATAGCTTCTCTTTATACCTTTCACGTTAATGAGTCGTGGTTCTACACTCAACTCTTATTTTCTACTGCCTTTTTCTACCGACTTTAGCTCTCCCCCTCCCCCTATCCTATTCTCATCTCGTAAAAGAGCTAACTTTTAAGAACAACGGACAGCTTTTTATGAAAGTTATAATAAGTTTAGCTAGACGTCTTCTAGTCCTGGTGGCGCGTGGCTTAATGGACATGTCTTATTTGACTATGAACAAATGGGCACGTATTCGCCCTTTAGGGAGTTGGGTGTTCTTCGAGTTCGCTGTGTCTGGCATTTTGTCAGCCACTTCGCCAGTCTTGTCTCCTTGTTTTAACCTCCAATTTTAACGTCTATCTTTTGCTGACTTTCTGTCTGACTCTCTCTCTCTCTCTCTCTCTCTCTCTCTCTCTCTCTCTCTGTCTCTCTCTCTCTCTCTCTCTCTCTATCTATCTATCTATCTATCTCGCTCGCTCTTTATCTCTCTCTCTATTTTCCCTTTCTCTTTATATATATATATATATATATATATATATATATATATATGTGTGTGTGTGTGTGTGTGTGTGTGTGTGTGTGTGTGTGTGAGTGGGTGTGTGTGTGTGTTTGTGTGTGTGTGTGTGAACATATTTTAACCCCTGTTGACCAAACTTGGTTGAACATCAAGAATACAACTCAAACTATAGCAGAAGAATGTCTCGGTGTGTTAACCACGCATAGAAAGAACAGATGGTTCAATCCAAAATGTGAAGAAGCAGTCATTAGGAAAAAGAATGCCAGACAGTTATGGTTAAATGACATCAACAACATCCAAAATGTAGAGCAATATAGAACTGAATGTAAAGAGGCTACAAAAATAGTTCGGCAGCAGAAGCGAGAATATATGAGCAATATAATCAAAGATATGGAAACTAATAACCAGAAAAACGAATCCAGAAAGTTTTTTTAAAGAACTGAAGTCAATAAAACGAGAGCACCAACACAACACATATGGTTTAAAAGACAAAGATGGGAATATGATAAATACCAATGTAGAAATGTGTAACACATTGAAAGAATACTTTGTTGAATTACGAAATTGTGAAGCTCCAAGTAACACTTTCACACAGAAAAGGTTCTAACGTGTGAACCACAAATTGAAAACCCTGCTTTTGAAGAAATCATATATGTAATGTTTGCGTATCCTTTTACAGGACTTAGCTGTCAACAGCAGCATCTTTCAGCTGTCTGTTGATCTCTTGGCAAGATTACGCTCAGTAGTTTGCCATTGCTTTCTGAGCGGCCGGCTCAGTATCCGCAAGTCACGAGCGGGGGTCGAACCACCTCAGTTCTCGCTCCGCTGCGAGACTCTGCGTGATAAACGGGATTACAGAGAGAAAGTGTTGTAACCCCACAGCCAGAGAGACCGGCATATATGTAATAACACAACTTAAAAACAATAAGGCACCTGGGGCTGATGAAATTGCTGTTGAGTTTATAAAGGCAGGTGGCCATGCATTACATCTAAAGCTATACGAACTAATAATTAAAAATCTGGAGGACAGAAGAACTACCCCATGATGGAAAGAGTCATTATTGATACCTATCTTTAAGAACGGAGACAAGTTCCAGTGTGAAAATTATAGAGTGATATCACTACTGTCCACAAGCTATAAGATACTATCCGCGGTATTATTAAATAGATTATAACCATATTCAGAAGACATATTAGGTGACTACCGGTCTGGTTTTAGACAAAACAGATCAACAATAGATCAGATATTTATCTTACGACAAATGGCCGAGAAAAATTGGGAATATAAAAGAGATCTCCATAACATTTTCGTGGATTTTAAAAAGGCTTATGATAGTGTCCATAGGAATAGTCTATGGAATGCTATGCAGGAATTTAAATACCAAGGAAGTTAATAAACATGACCAGACTATGCATGGAAGATACTTATAATATAGTAACATATAAAGGCAGGAAATCAGACCCTTTCCAAATAACATCTGGCTTGAAACAGGGTGATGCACTATCGCCGCTCCTTTTCAATCTGGCTCTAGAGAAAGTTGTAAGGAAGGTAAAGGAGGAATGTGATATTGGAGGAACATCAAAACTGCTTGGTTATGCAGATGATATAGATATTATGGGGGAAAATGAACAAAAGACATCGGAAATATTGACTCACTTAAAGTTAAAAGCTCAACAAATGGGGCTGGTTATCAACCAAGATAAGACAGAATATATGGTAATTTCAAGAGAAGGAACGGCTAAAAACTCTGGCCACATACAAATAGATAATATGACCATTAAAAGAACGGAAACATACAAATACCTAGGTACAATCTTCAACTGCTCCAACATAATAAGGGAAGAAATACAATCTAGAATCAACTCTTGAAATAAGATATACTATGCACTACAACATCTGCTAAAATAAAATGCGCTATCTCGTAACACCAAGATCACAATATACAAAACACTGATCAGACCAGTTGTGCTTTATGGCTCTGAAATCTGGAGTACGGCTAAAGGAGACGAAGCCTTGTTACAAACCTTTGAGAACAAAGTCTTAAGACGCATCTTTGGGCCCATTAGGGATACACAAAGTGGAGCGCGAAAAAGAAGAAACAACAAAGACATTTATGATCTGTTTACGTTCCCGCTAATCACTTGTATCATGAAGGCTAACAGACTGCAATGGCTGGGGCATATAGAAAGAATGGAAGATAATAGGGAAACAAAACTCGCTTACACTCAGGAAATATATGACCGTAGACGCCGAGGTAGACAAAGAAGACGGTGGAGAGATAATATACATACAGACCTATAAGCACTTGGAATCAGCGACTGTCAAGAGAAAGTCAACCAGAGAGACAAATGGAGATGGCTTGTATCTGCAGCAAAGAACCTCAATGGCTCGGAATGCTGCAGAAGAAGAAGAAGTTATCAGATTCATGCTAGTTCTGATGTAGGTTTTTGCTAATAGTCTACATATGTTGAATGTTATCCATAATTGTGTTGCCATACTTCAGTATGTGTATGTGAGTCTGCAATGTGATCTCTGTGCTTCTGTGAAAATATTAGTATTTTATGTTCTCCGTAGTATCTGCAGATGAATGGTTAGCAACGAATGACCCGCATGTGTGCAACCGTGCCGGGATACATTGTTCACATTGTAGACCAATTTGTCCATATATTATTTTATGTTTCGTGCCCTTTTCAGGACGTTGCTATCAACCCCAACCCCAGATTGCTTTTCTGGGCTAGTTGACACAGTCATGTTTGGCTCTTAGCGAATTCTACATAATTTGATTTCACATAACAAACGCACACAGTGTTTCCAACAATCTCAGTAAGAGGACATATAGCATTCCGCGGCACGCTACCTACAGAATGCAGCCTGTCAAGACTGAGCCTGTTCTGTCAGATATCGGAGCATATTGTTTGTCAACTTTTATAATATCCTTGACAAACCCGACAAAGCCAAGTAAGCCCACGGAGAAATTCAATAAATTGGCTGATTGGTTATCGATCGCAATTTGCTCGGTTCTGACAACATGGCGGTTGTTTTGTTTGGGCGTCAATGATTTTTTTTTTTAATTTGTTCATACATTTCTACTTGAATTGTACTCTAATATCTATCCCTCTTTCGCTCTATGAAAACTAATTAATTACTGATATTTCGATTGCATGCATTCTTTTTGCACTATTTTTGGTCTGCAGATTGTTCGTGTGAAATTTTCCAATTCCAATTCCATTTTCAAAACAAAAATTCCAAATTCGGTCTCGTCTAACCTGCTTCCTCAGCGGTGGTTATTGCTGAGAGCCGTGGTTTTTGTGGGTTTATTCACCCTCATTTTTGTCTTGTGCGCTCTTTCGATTAAGTCCTATCTCGGATTGGTTATGTAAGCGTTTGTGTCTGTGACGTCAGCTGGGGGATTGGTCGGCGGCTATCTTTTGTGCTCGTCTCATGTATAATGTCCTACATTTATAGTCAGCCTTGTCTGACAGACGGATGGTCATTTCGGAGATTTCTTTCTTTCTTTATTGACGCTGCAGAAAGTTCTTGGAAGTGTAGGTGGCCAGACTATACTCACCATATTATTAATAGAGTACCAATTGGTCTGTGAAAATATGGGACTAGCCCCATATACCCTATACTTCTCAAGGCTCAGACAATCGTCCATCACTATTTGTTGTGTGATAATAATGTGAGCAATATATCATGTTTGTCTTCACAATTATAAATCCCAACGGGATTTAACGGGATTGTTAAATAGCATATTTCTATCAACAGTTTGCTATCAGTGCCAAGCATGTCAGAAAGAAAGTCATATGAAATTATTAAGACAAACTGCAGCTTCATGAGATGAGACTGTTAGAATCTAGGACACCATAGACATCATAGGTACCAAGACCAGTACTCAAGTTATTTAGAAACAACCAATAAAGTGATTCAGTGATTCTTGGAAGAGCAAGAATCTCATGAAGAGATTCTATCAAGGCCAACTAATGAAACACAGACCGTCGCAGACCAGGCTCAACAAACTTTGGCCCAAGATCAAACGCTTCTACATCTACAACACGTCATGATACACGTGCACCAAAAGTCATCGGCCATACGAGCATAGATACTGCATACAACTTCTGTTTGATGTAAAGAATAGTGAAAACGCAGTATGAAAAAGCATAGTTCATAATGGTTTACTAAGACTTACTCGGCAACAAATCATAATGGACAATTCGTTGTTGAAACAACACTGCAAGGCAATTAGAGCATGTGTTACGAGTCACGTTCCGCTTAGCAACATTGGATCAGACAAAATCATACATTTATTCTGCTGCGGTCAGTGTCCTTTGATTTTATTTATTTTAATAATACGTGGATTATTAATCATAATTTATAGAAACATTGTGTATTTTACAATAGTTATACTTAATAAAATACTATAATTGTTATTTTTTCCGCAGACATGATTACTCTAGCGTAAAGCGATGCCAATATATTTCATTTTTTTTTTCTTATTTCAGTTGACAAGCGCAGTGCCAACCCCGTGTCAGATGTAAGTTTGTGTTTTGTAATATTATTAACGCCATCGTAGTTGTGGTTAGTTACCGCAGTAATACACTGAACTGCCTGCCCTGCCGCCATGTGTTCGAACCCATCTCGGGACGGGAAATTATATCCCTTGACCTGGTCTCTCTGGGCGATCCAGTTGAAACTGGACAGCCGGCCATTTCCCTGGAAGTAAATGTGGCGAGGCTGTACTGACCGCGCAATATCGACTGGCGGACAACTGGGACCTAGCACCATATACCTAAAACTCCTCACGGTATGAAAATAGAAGGTCTACTCGGCTCGCTCACAGATGTGTCTTCATTACTCGACTTGCTTACAGTTGTGTCTACAGTACTCGACTTGCTTACAGTTGTGTCTACAGTACATGACTTGCTCACTGTCGTGTCTACAGTACTCGACTTGCTTACACTTGTGTCTACAGTACTCAACTTGCTTACAGCTGTGTCTACAGTACTCGACTTGCTTACTGTCGTGTCTACAGTACTCTACTTACTTCCTGTCGTGTCTACAGTACTCGGCTCGCTTACAGTTGTGTCTACAGTACTCTACTTGCTTACTGTCGTGTCTACAGTACTCGACTTGCTTACAGTTGTGTCTACAGTACTTGACTTGCTTACAGTTGTGTCTACAGTACTCGACTTGCTTACATTTGTGTCTACAGTACTCGACTTGCTTACAGTTGTGTCTACAGTACTCGACTTGCTTACAGTTGTGTCTACAGTACTCGACTTGCTTACTGTCGTGTCTACAGTACTCTACTTACTTACTGTCGTGTCTACAGGACTCGGCTCGCTTACAGTTGTGTCTACAGTACTCGACTTGCTTACTGTCGTGTCTACAGTACTCTACTTACTTACTGTCGTGTCTACAGTACTCGGTTCGCTTACAGTTGTGTCTACAGTACTCGACTTGCTTACATTTGTGTCTACAGTACTCGACTTGCTTACAGTTGTGTCTACAGTACTCGACTTGCTTACAGTTGTGTCTACAGTACTCGACTTACTTACTGTCGTGTCTACAGTACTCGACTCGCTTACAGTTGTGTCTACAGTACTCGACTTGCTTACTGTCGTGTCTATAGTACTCGACTTACTTACTGTCGTGTCTACAGTACTCGACTTGCTTACTGTCGTGTCTACAGTACTCGACTCGCTTACAGTTGTGTCTACAGTACTCGACCTGCTTACTGTCGTGTCTATCGTACTCGACTTACTTACTGTCGTGTCTACGGTACTCGACTTGCTTACTGTCGTGTCTACAGTACTCGACTTACTTACAGTGGTGTCTACAGTACTCGTTTATGGGCCAGGCATGTGTGGCTTGCATCACTCAAACATTGAATCTTTTCCTGTTTGTGCATTCGATGATCCAGCCTTCCTAGATGGCAAGTGAGGTCAGTACCATACCAGTCACCTCACCTGCCACCTAGTGAGGCTGAATCACCCTTCAAATGTTGTTTGGTCAAGAAAATATGTACATACCAATTAGATCTCCAGTATACCTCGGTGGCATGCAGACGGGGTTTGTCTTTCAGCACAGTCATAGGGGTTGCCTAAAAAATAACACAACTAAGCTGCTGTGTAGAGTAACAATCAGCAATAGATTCAAGTTGTGTGTTCCTAGCATTTATCAAGCTACACCGTGTAGCTGGAAAAAAACAACAGCAGAGCACTCGTGCTGTGTGCCTCAAGAAGGGGAAAGAAATTATGAAAACGTACATACATGCGATTTATTCCATTGTTACAGTATCATGAGAATGTTCCATCTACCCATGTAACGACACGACCATGCATGTTATGGTTCACCCTTGTATCTACCATAGTTATCACGGAAATTGAATTTTTTTCAGACACATGACCAAGAAAAAGATTTACAAGATTTGCTGAGTTTAGTTCGTAAGTACTTCTGTTTATTTTATACATTCATTGAAAGAAATATGGAAATGGTTTTTTTTTCTTGTTGCATATCCTTTACAGGACGTTGCAGTCAACACGAGCATTTTACTGCTGTCGTTGATGTCTTGGCAAGTTTTTACGTTCAGTAGTTTGCCACAGCTGTCTGGACGACCGGCTCCCATACCAACACGTTAAAACCAGCGCGACACGGTCTCCTGCCAAATCGGTCTCCGCTGTGTTTTATATATTAACATTAAGTCGGGCAAACTGCTGAAACTGTAGTTATAAGAGGATCTGTAAAACTATTCTGGTTATATCAGAGAATGACACGAACATGTGTCTTAAAATCTTTTCGCAGCAATAGTTATAGTCAAGGAAAGACAACTTTAACACGGATCCCAGTTCTGTTTTGACACAAAGAACGCATCACCTAGTTAAACTGATGTAGGCTTCTTCACAGAGCAGCTTCAAGAAAGCTTAGGACAGCATTACCATGGTCTCCAGAAGCACGGCGCTTACCGATGACATTGATATCTCCCGCAGGAACTGGATGTTATTGACCTGAATCAAGTATGTCTAGCTGATAATAAGCTCAAGTCTTGTCCCCGAACCAACGGTTTCTTTGATGCGTACTACCTGAAGTGATAGAGATGCTTACAGATCTACAAATTGATGGGAAAGACTTTAGATATGTAAAACGCATATATTGGAAACAACAAGTTGCCGTCAGAATAGATATTGAAGTGGGTCAATATAATAGATATTGAGGTGGGTCTGCCAAATAAGAGAGGTGTGAGACAGGGATGTGTAATGTCTCCAGATCTTTCTTTCCCTGTACAGTGAAAATGTTTTCAGCAACATAGAAGATATGAAAGGAATAATCATTGGGGGACGAAACATAAATAACACAAAGAGAAAACAGAGAAGTAAATACCTGGATGGCTTAGCCACGTGGCATGGTTGAGACAAGAACACGGAGCTGATCCACGACTCTGGTGATCGAGTAAAATGGCGAATCATGACCGCCCACGCTTATCGGCATAGCATATGATGGAAGGATGGACATGAAGTGATCTGGTTAATAAACTGGATGGCTACCATGTCACGGGAGCATTATTATAGCTCTGAGATAGCGACTAAAGATATATCTCACAGAGGCTAAATGCCTTGCAATCATAAATGTTATTAGGAGTATTTGAAAAGTCCTTAACAGATCACTGTTGATGATCCCGAGGTAACACTTGATCGACGAAGACTTAAATATGAAAATGATGTGTCAGCTCACAATAGAAATAACAACTAAAATAACGACTCTGGCAACAGTCCTACAACTATTTACTGTTGTTGCCCTAAAACTAAAATGTAACTCTTCGCCTGTGAATAACATGACGATGAAATTTGTACATTAACTCTCGCTAATTAAAAGCCTGCTCCGTGGTGAAGGTTTACGGATGCATAACACGTTCGATACACAGCTGTGGACGATTTGGCAGCAGACCGCCTTGTGTTGGGTTGTTTAGAACATGGATAGGTGCCCGTCGTTAAGAAAGCAATGGCAAACTACTGGACATAAACTTGCCAAGAGATCACAAACAGCCAAACAATGCAGGGGTTGATTGCGACGTCTTGCAAAGGATATGCAACTAACTTAACTTTAATTAAAAGTATATTTCTGATTCCTGAAAATATCAATTATCCAGGGGGTAAATTCTACTAAATACTCACTACAGTTGACATCGATGAAACCACGTTGTGGACGGAGCAGTTGCCGATGAGCTGAGTTTGCCTGGTGGGGTAGAACAGATCTATAGGGTGTATGTTTAATGACAGCAGTGTTTGAAAATATTGCCGGTCCAAGGTTTGTATTTACCTATTATGTTGCATGAACTTTACAGAGGGTGAATACCCTAACACCTTAATAGGCCTACATTGAATGCTGACTTGCGTGGACTATATTTCTCAATCCTGTTAGTTATGAGGATTGAGTTGAGTGAAATAGTTTCCTAAGATTCTGAATTTGTGGCTCTTACTTCAAAAGCGCCTGCGGAAGATGAAGAAAACAAATCCACCCGTAAGCTACTTGACATGTAACCGTCTATTGCTTAGGGCAGGGGTGGTCAACACGAGGCCCGTTTAATGACCCGTAAGCTACTTGACATGTAAACCACCCGTAAGCTACTTGACATGTAACCGTCTATTGCTTAGGGCAGGGGTGGTCAACACGAGGCCCGCGGGCCGCATGCGGCCCGCCGAGAGTCATGTTGCGGCCCATGGAGTGGGAAGCGACGATGTGGTCGAGGCTGTAGAACGTTTGCTTGCTTAATTAAATTTTTTTTTTTTTTTTTATTTAGGTGAGTGGCCCGGCAGGAAATATTATTTCTGAAATTTGGCCCGCATGCTAAAAAGGTTGGCCACCCCTGGTTTAGGGCATGTCATTTAAGTGTTACTTGATAACTTTGTTGTCCTATTCCTCAGCTTCAATCTTACTCTACACCTAGGTGTTGTGGTTTTATGCGAGAAAGAATTAATCCTATGGGATCAAAGCCATATCCTTTTTCTGCGTATAATTAAAGGAGGAGAAAGTAAAATGGACATAAATACCTAAAGACGAAAGGCACACATAGGACCACGTGGTATCGGTCATGCTGGCTGTTCGAGGCTATAAATTATTATCAGATTTCGACCTATGAGGGAGCAGTATCTATGACAAATATGTTTTTATTTCACGCCTGACCGAATAATAGCTTACTACTAAAGTTGAGGAAACAAATAGTGCCACATTCTCTTCTTTTTTTTTTTTTTTGACCAGTGTCTGGGGGAAACAAGTATGTTCTAAAGTTCCATAAAATCTCTGTGTTAAGTACTACCTAGAGATTTAACCCTTTTGGATAACATAAATTATCAAATATATTATAATAGGATTATATTTTTTAAAGACTTTTAAAAAAATAAATTATAGGAATCAATCCAGTTGGAATAGGTCGAATGTGTTATTCGGCCCCTTATTGTCACGTGACCGGGGTCAACCTTTGTTGTTTTTTACTAGTGGTGTTTCTCTACTGCTAAACTACTAGTGTGATTTTGAGTAATCGTTTCAATATATGACTTGCTCGTGTAACGTAAGCAAGGTTAGGGTCTTGACTCACATCCAATTCATGACAGCCAGTTCAATTTTGCTGAAAGACGTTATAGCTATGAGTCAATTAAAAAAAAAAGTCGCTTAAAAGTCGACAGGGTCGACTTCATTGCACCGGATTTTACCCCATATGGCTCGATCTCTTTCCGCAGCGCGGAAAGCGTCGCACCAAGTACGAACTCCGTAGCTCTAGCGACGACCCACAGGAGTCTCCGAAAAATTTCACTCGTGAACCGAAGGACGCGGCCCGGAATCGAACCCACAATCTTCGGAACCCGAGTCAAACGGCTTGACCACTTAGCCACGGAGACTCACGGAGCTATGAGTCACTGACTGAGTGTATCTCTTCTGTGTGTGTATGTTTTTTTTTTCAATCACTTTTTTGTAGCTAGGTTAGGGTCTTGACTCGCGTCCAATTCATGACAGCCAGTTCAATTTTGCTGAAAGACGTTATAGCTATGAGTCACTGACTGAGTGTACCTCTTCTGTGTGTGTGTTATTTTTTTCAATCACTTTTTTGTAGCTACTTATGCAAACTTATGGTCACAGCGAACAATTCAAATATAGCGACATTTCGAGACATTCATTATACTGTTTCCAGGCTCCAAGAACACTATATGAAAATAAATAAAACATACAAAATAAGGAAATTATTACTACTCACTTAATAAAAATCTTGAAGTCTCCATTGCGTCTTTTTATAATTTTCAGTCACTTCCGGTGACTTCACGCTTAGCGATTCTCGTGGTACCCTAATGTTGGTGACGTTCTCCACGACTGCCTATCCTCTGTGTTCTTAACAGATTCAGTGTCAAACAAACAATAGGTTTGTACCAAATAAAAATGCATGCGGAGAATCGGACGTAGCGATGTGACAATTATGTGTTAATATGGCAGCAGACATGTTGTATTATATATCAATTTAAAGGAGGTTGCTTAGGGAAAACTACTGTTTTTATAATTCAATAGACATTTCGCAATGACAATATTTCGGTGATATATAAGCCCATGGCAGATACGGAAAGTCACTTAAGACAATTGATCATCCCATGGCACTTAATCAGTTAACAAGTCGTAGCCCTTGATTCCACCTCGCAGTCTGTTCAGAAATACATGATTCAAAATAGTGCCTATCTCGGTGGGCATTGAGTAAACTCACGCTGAATGGGCCTAACCTCCATACTTCTAATGATTCTTTGATTCTTATTTTATTAGCGTCTTGCATATTTTCAAAGAGTGGGTTGCATGAATAACACATTAAAAGCAATTATCGACCACACCACTCCTATCTTTTCTCTAGTTTCTACAGGCGGCCTTTTGTTCATATAATCGATTATCGGATGTGAAACGTGCTTCACGAAGGGATGCTGTTGTTTACATGATGACAATGAAATGGAGTACGCAACGTTTTGGCGCATTCATTTAGATCTTCTATGCACTACTTTAGTGAATCTCTGTTTAGTTGTAGTATGTTTTTTTTCCATATCCTTTACAGGACATCGCTGTCAACGCCAGCATTTTACTGCTGTTGTGATCTCTTTGCAAGTTTACGTTCAGTAGTTTGCCAATGCTTTCTGAACGACCGGCTCTCATACTAATTAGTTAAAACCCAGCGCAACATGTTTCGAAAGCAGCTAAGCGGAATTACGAACCGCGGCTGTAACGCTTTAGCCACGGAGATTGTAGCATATTACAATCTGTAAAACATAAGCAAGGACCGTTTCCCACGTATTGAGACGATTGGGCATGAGGTGCTAAGTCGTATCTTTGTACAGACCATTCGGTACTCGATAGATGATGTGTTTAATCCGCCACGAACATATGATTTGCATGTTGTTATTGTTTTTTTTTTTTAATTTTATTTATTTAGGCACCCAATGAAGATATAACTTTCATTAAAACATCGTATACATTGACAATTGCACAGATTAATTTGAAATGAAATTCAATAAAGTAGTATCTTCTTCTTCTTCTTCTTCTTCTTCTTCAGCGTTCCGAACCATTGAGGTTCTTTGCTGCAAATACAATCCGTCTCCATTCGTCTCTCTGGTGGACCTTCTCTTGCCAGTCGTTGATTCCAAGTGCTTGTAGGTCTGTACATGTATTATCTCTCCACCGTCTTCTTGGTCTACCTCGGTGTCTACGGTCATTTATTTCCTGAGTGTAAGCGAGTTTTGTTTCCCTATTATCTTCCATTCTTTCTATATGCCCCAGCCATTGTAGTCTATTAGCCTTCATGATACCAGTAGTATCTAGAAGACTTAAATGCGCATAGACGTGGTTTATTTCGTTTCATTGTCTGAACTTGAATTTATAACATACGAGATTTGTAACGAGATCAACCTAAGACGTCTCTAGATTAAGTCCAGTATGATTTAATGTGCACTTCGCAGGTTTACACCTCGAATAAATAGAAATATCCTCACTTTCAGTATGTGTGATGTTATATCTAAACCTGTTCTCTAGAATCATATACTTTCTGTT